>CAJVPL010001100.1:0-16686 GCA_910591945.1 Ambispora gerdemannii | reverse complement strand
TGTTAAAGTATTGACGAACGACGGTGAAGGTGAAAGAAAATGGAAAATTATTCGTAATGAATTATTTCCTATTCTGGCAATACGATCGGCACGGAATACATGTACATGTAATTAGGATCTTCGTGGGGGATCGCCAAAGTTTTTACGGTAAGATTTTCATGTAGAAATTAGTTGAGCATTATTGCGGAATTAAGGGATTTATTGTTACTATGATAACAATACATGATTGTAATACATATACATAATTTTTTCATAGATATTTTTAAATATACTGTACATGGACTTTTCGTAGATAGATTTTTTTTTAATATCTCTTATCTTATTAGAAATACAAATGGATAAGTCATTTCTTTTACAAAACGCGACATCGCATCATTGTATTATCGTATTCTCCTTAAATTCGTTGCAAAAGACAAGTTTTTCCAAAACGCTTAACATCACTACGAAATTGACAGCATGACACTAACATAATTACGACATTAACATCTTGACATTAACATTATGACATCACGAATATATGTCATTGGTCAAATGATTTTATTCGATCCTTATGGAATGGAATTAACAATGGCTTCTAATATACATGAACGTTTATAAGTAGATAGATTGTAATATACATAATTTTAATAGATAACTTTAAAATATATATGGACTTTTCATAGATAGATTTTAAATATATAGCCAATATCAATATCTTAAATTCTGGATTTTTTGAGACAGAACAAATTCGACAGGAAAAAATTTATCCAGAATCTCACATTTGCCGGCAAATTAAAGTATAATTCATACCCTGGATAGTATATCATATATATTGTTGTATTTGAGTTTTTCGCTTGAGAATCAAAAAATTAATGCACAAAGTTATGATGTAATGCTAAAAATTATATCGATGTAAGAATAATAAATATATAATGCAGTAGCACTAATGTCATAATGGAGATACTAATATTTACAAATACGTATACAGTGTTAGCATTGGCAAATATAGTCACAATTCGCTAGTTATTAAAAAACTATTCAAAATTATAACTTGTTGAATACTTTATATAAAGAGAATAGGTTATGTGCTGAAAAGTGCTTACCATTCTTTAAGGTAAAAGGTAAGCAAGCCAATTTTAAGCAACAAGAATAAATACAAGGAATACTAACATAAAAATATTAGCAATAAATATAAATAAAGGAGAAATAACAAAAAGAAGCTGAAAAGCAAGAATAGTTTTTTAAATTATTAAGTAAATAATGAGAAAAAGTGGATAATCACCCCAAGTCTGATAATTGTAGCTTTCTAGTTATAAAGTGAATGAGTTTCAAAAAACCAATGGTATCACTGATTTAACACTTTTATTAATTACCGTAAAGCGCTCTTTATAATATCCCCCCTTGTAAAAATTTGAACCACAATTTGGTTCAATTTTTTTTTAGTAAATTCAATTATTTTTTATGTAAATAATTAAATTAGATTTCACTATGCGATTTTTTAAGAAATTTAGTTATTGGTTTAACAGTCTTGAGGTTAAATTGAGGTTTAAATTTTATACAAAGGGGGATACTATACAGAGCGCTTTACGGTAAGTGTAAATAGTTGGAAAGCTAACATAAAGAAATTTATTAAGTATCAAATCCTATATAAGCCTGGAAATTTCAACGTGTCTGAAAAAATACGGAAATATGCAAAAAGTTTGATAGGTCACTTTTTACGTGTTTTACAGACATAAAAACACACGTAGATGTAGGATAACTAGACTTTTACATACGCGATTTGCGTGTTCATATGTCTGTAAAATACACGTAAAAAGTGACCATTTACAAACATATCAGACTTTTCCGCGCTTTTATAAAAACATATTACGTGCAAATTTTATTATAGAAAGATATGCAAAATTAATCCTTGACGTTAACAATATTTTTAGATCAGCATTTGAATAACGTTTACTCGGCACAAGATGAGTTGAATATATAAAAGATTTTATCCTAAATTATATTGATGTAGTCCGTTCTCTACCTCAAACTTTTGAATAGGCAATAATATTAACATAACATAGTGCACAGTATATCTCTTTAAATTGAACCCTCCCAAAATGAAACCTCTATAAACTTTGACAACACAAAGCATAAAAGTGTATAAAATCCTCTTTAAATCGAAAACATTGATCAAAATTAGAGTCTATCACCAAATTAATTGAATTTCTAGTCTATACTCAGTCCATTCTTGTTAATGTGACATCAACTTGACAGAGAATTTTGGTTACAATAACGAATATGTTATAATATTGAATCAATAATATAAATGTATATATTCAAGCTAATGCCAGAGTGAAAAAATGATATTGATGTAGAGGTTCTTCATATCGACATGTTATATTAACAAAAGCAAGAAAAGCTTTGCTGTTTGGATGAACAGTCTGATCATCCTAATACAAAATGTCATAGTAACCAATATCACGTATATTAATGAGGGGGCTAATTGATCGTTATCATATATTAATGATAATAAACATAGTGATATATTTTATTGTTATCCTGGATGTTACAACCACAGTTCTGATTACTGATAAATCTGACAAAGAAATTCTGAAACTCAGCATCCCAAAAATCCAATATCATGTGTCGGGAAATAAAGAGAACAGATAGTTTTTAACTTATATTTATTAATTTGCGGTCAAAAATCCAATTCCTCGAAAACTCAGCATTTCAACATTTTAAAATCTTGAAATGTCAAAAATTCTGACAGTTCAAAATTCTGACATTGAAATTATAGCATCAAACTAACATTATCATATTAATCAATCAACTTTATGTACCTCCAAAAAGTATCAGCTGATTTAAAAGTATATAGTAAAATACATATAAAAAATTTTTGTTGATTTTATAATTAAAATTTATATATATGTTTTGCTCCAAATCACATTCTGCCCCAATTAACAACTGGAATAAATTCCAAATCAAAATCTAAACCAAATATAGCCTATTCCCTAGCACTAAACATTTACTCTAACTTTGGTTCCTATTCTAATTGTGATTTGGAACAATCGTAATTTGGGGCGCAACATATGTTTAGCTTGAAATTGTCATTTTTTATATATTTATTATATAATTTTGGATTGGGTGTACTATATGTAGAACTAGTATATTTGCTGTTCAAGATGGACAAATTAAATTTTTTCACGTATTTTATTATTTATTATAAAAAAATCTTGTTTAAAATTTATTTTTCTTAAAAGTTATATTTAAAATTTTGACTGAATATTATCAAAAATTATTTTTTATTTTTATAATTTAATAATTTATTTAAATTTTTATAAATTTTAAGAATGAAAATGGTTTCGAACAATTTCAATCAAATTTCAATCAAATTTTTAATAATAACTCTTTAATAAGTTTATTTATGATTATTTTAAAAAAAATATTAGAAGATTTAATCAAAAATTCATTATTTCAATTAAAAATTTGTATTTAAAGTACTTAGAATAAAATTTCTTGAATAGTAATAAATTTTTTATTTTTAAAATATATATTATATAAATTTAATAAGTATTTATTAAGTTTACATTAATTATTTTTGTTACTATAAATTATTAATAAATATAATGTAATCTAATTTAAAAATTAAATTTATAATGGATCAAATTCCAAATTTTAATTAAATTATATATATAAATAATATATTTACAAGTTTTTAATACTATTTTTTTATTTCAGTTTTTTATTAAATATGAAAACTTTTAATTTATCTATTTGGTTTATTTGAATATTATTTAGGTAATTTATACTTAATAATTTGGTTTAATTTTTAAATAGAAATCTTCCACAATTGCTCGAAATGTCTATAAAATATTTAATGATGAAAGTCAAATTCAACAACAGAAGAATCCTTTAGAAATTAGAAAAATTTATAATAAAAGAAATAAGATCATTATAACTAGTTAATTATGTATATTAAATTATGATAAGATAATCAGATGATGAATATCTAATAATATGCTTTTGGGAATTACCTATTTATTTGGATCGTTGGATATGTTGTCTAATATCCATTTATGTTTTTGGCCCATGGATTCTTGATTGATATCAGCTTCTGGAATGAATGCGTAGTGTCGAGTTTCCTCGATACTATATGCCAGGGAGATTGATCTTCTTTGGTTGTGTTTGAATCTAGATTTTGATCTTGGGATTTGAAAATGTGGCGAACTGTTATATTGCTTGAAGTTGATGATAATGATTCATTTGAATGGTTATTATTAGTATGATTATCAGAAAATGATACTGTGATAATTTCCTCTTCATTTTCAGAGTTCTGGAGAAATTCATTTTCGTCTATATTGATTATTTGGGAGGAATTATCGCATTTGGATGTTGAATAAGAGTTGAATTTTGGGATTGGTGTTTCTATTTCTAAAATAAATTCTTTGTTTTTATTGTTGTTGCTTTGAATAGATGGCGAGCTCTTTTATGGAAAAAATGATACAATTGACAATAATGAATGATTAGAATGACATGATATATTGATCAAAAAATTCTGCTAAGCATGTATCTCATGCATTTGATAAATGGTAACTGTTGACAGGAGTATTACTAAATACAAGAAATAAGTACACTAAATACACATAAATGAAGTAAATTTGAACTTTTATATGAATAAATAAAAAAATATAAGATAATAATATATGCGTAAACTCAAACTGCTATGCTTTGACTCGAAACACAGTTAATATCGATTCCATGATTATCACCAGGATTTCTAATGATTTAGACTCTTAAATTAAATCAACGATAATAAAAATTTGAAAGTACAAAGTAGGTATCTTTTTTTGACATTGTCCTATTTTGTTGGAAGTATTTCAACTTGAACCTGTAGTTTTTCTTGCAAGTCACTCGATATCTCTTCATTCTCTTTTATTTCATGTGATATACTAAAATCGAAATCTGTTTGAAACATTAAAAAAAGATAGAAATGAATTAAAGAAGTCAATGAAAAAATAATACTAGACAGTGATTTTACCTTCGTTTGGAACATACAGACTGACAATCGCGGAAACTAAATATCAAAACAAATTATGAAACTTTTATAAATCAAATTAATATTAGCATTTATATTTATTAAATGTACCTGAATCGTTTGAAATTGAAATCATTTTTTCAGTAAAGATTCGACTAGTATAAATTGCATTCGAGTGCATTTTTTGCTGTTCATTCATATTTGTATATTTGCTTTGAAATTTGTCAGTGTATGCATCCTTGCTTATTTTCGTATACTTCAGATCTAGTCCATTCAGGCTCTTTTTTTCTTGATTAAGACACTTATAAATTTCTTCATGTGTTTTAGGATATTCTAAAGTGCTGTAATATTGTAAATGCAACGTATTCAATTCCCATTTATGGTCCGAATCGCGCGGGTAGATAGAATTGATAAAATCCAAAAGTTCCTCAGCAGTTGGTCTGTTTTTTGGGATGGGATCCCAACATTTTTCAATAATAAATTTGCAACATCCGGGAACATTATCTGGTATCGTAGGTCGTACTCCTTTATAGATGTCTAATACGAGTTCAGTATTATGGCTTCGCTCACTAAATGGTCGTTTACCCGTTACAATCTCATACATAATCATCCCAAAGCTATAAATATCTGCAGCTTTAGTGTATGGCTCTCCATATAACACCTCTGGACTGATATACGGAAGTACTCCGTAAATTTCTCGATTAGATTTATTAATCTCTGCTGGGCCAGTAAGTCCAAAATCAGCAATTTGAACATCACTGTATGTTATTAATATATTTCCAGGATGAAAGTCACGAAGCACGAGTTCCTCTTTGTGGATACATTCAGTCCTCTGATAATCAAACGTGAATATAATAATTTTTCTACCCAATTCCATCTATGGTATTCAGAATTAATATATTTGCGAAGATCCCCACCTGCTGCATAATTCATTACTATCGAGTATTCATTTGTAGCTGGGTTTTGAGTTATCCCATAATATTTTAAATCACCTTCACTGCACTTTAGAGCAGTTTGAATCTGTTTTTAAAAAATTTATTTGGATTAGAAAATAAATAAGCATTCGCTTGCACGTTCGAAATTTATTTTTACCTCGTTTATGAACTCGAATGTAATTTGCTTTGAATCACGTAATGATTTCAACACAACTTCATATTTTTTGGCTCGTTTAAATTTATTTTCTTCATGATCCCAAATATTAGTCAATGGTCCATCTAACCAAGTTGCTTTATAAATGATCCCAAAACCTCCTGTTGCAAGATGTTGAAATTTAGTAAACTTTTCAAATGGAATCCATTCGAAAAATCTAGTAATTTTCGCGCATTCTTTTATTAGACTGTCGATATCTTTATTTTCGTTAGACCATTCAGCTTTGTAAAATTGGTGGTGATATTCATAACATTTATGGCAGTAAATATTTTTTCGACAATCGATGCATTTACGACAATTATGAGTATTCGAGTTTTTGAATCTAAAATTTCTCCAGATAGCTTTAATCATCTTTCGAGTTCACTTTATAATATATTTAAAGCGTTACGTGTTTCTGTAGAGTTTTTTTGATATACATGTAATAGAATCAGAATAAATTGGAAATAAATGAATGTACATGTATGATTTATAACTGTTTTATTAGCGTTAGTGATACATGTAATTATCGTTATTGTTATCATTAATTATGCAATAATCCTTACATAATTCGTGATACCGATAAATAGTATTTAATGATCACAAATTAGAATTCTCGTTATTGATATCGTTTTATGTAACATTAATATTTCTTTGTTATACATACGTAATTAGATTTCCGACCAATCTTAATTCCAAATACATGTACGTATAAATATCGAAATTTTCACCTATTTATCCCTTTTCTACCGATTTCACCCTATATATTTGATGCTCACTAATAATAAGATAAACTCAAAGATGACATCTAAAATTTAGAATACTCATGATTGTAGTGAATGTGCTCGTTGTCTAACAAACTGAGGGCTGCTTTCAATGACTAAATCTGATATGTTGTTGTATATACGTACATGTATACGTATATCGATACCAGATTCAGAATCCACAGTGATGTTCATTTGGGCCAATGTACGTATATTGCTTATGTGGCATGGGTGGCACAACCAATAACGATAAGTAGAACAAATGTGAAATACGGTAAACCGACGTTAGAATGTGAATACGTAAAGTAAAGGTTCAATGTTATAGATTCTAACAATTAAAAGGTGAATTATTACTATCTTTAAAGTATAAAGAATTACCATTTCTTCTAACAAGGACAGTGTTCTTAGTTTATATTGTTGAAAATGTTTCATCATGAATTTATAGTTGTCTTGGAAGTCATTCGATGTGTCTTAATTTCAAGTGGTATACATGTAGTATTATTTTGAATAGTTTATTTATATTTTGCTCATACTAATGTCTTATTAAAGAACTTTTTAGTAGTTAATCATATAGGATTCATGAATATTATTATTTTTATAGAATTTAAGATATTTATATATTCATGTATTTTAATTATCTATATTCTCGTAGTTTCTCTTCTTTCTGTTCTTTAGGCGAGCCAGTCGTTGTTGTAATTGATCCAATGTACTATGCTCTACTTTCCTAGTTCGACCTAATGCTCTTTGAACTTTATGAAAAGGGAATAAAAATTAAATATTGTCATCAACCAATCTTTCATGTCCCTATTCTTCCTACTAATTGCAAGAACATTGTAAACGACCAATCCATAAATAAGCTCACACGCATAGAACAAATACTCACTTTTTTCCATTAATGTGATCCAAATAATTGACACTATCCTTCACCACACAATCGCACACTTTACAATAATATCCTGGTTGTTACGAGGCAATACTAGTGCTTTGAACCAACTGGGTCCAAGTTAGCATCGAGCACAACTTTCTCTGTGCGCGCCGTAAGCAAATCACGAGGTCCATCTTCGTCCAAAACATCATCAGCTGGTTTAGGTTTTAGACCTTTACGTTTTCGCTCTTCCTCCTCTTCTAGCTGTTGTTCACGACGAACACGATCTCGTGCACACTGTTCGTATTCTTGTTTGTCTCAGGTACGGCGAAAGCTTGTGTCAAGCTGTTGTTGAAAGTGATAAAGGTTAGAATGGAAGAGTTGAAAAAGAAGAATTTTGAAAAAGTTAATTAGATTGAAAAACAAAAAAGCAATATGTTTATACTTGAAAGTTTTCATTTTACCTCGTTTATAAACTCGGGTGTAATTTGTTTTGAATTGTGTAATGATTTCAACACAACGTCAGTTTCTCCTCGTCGTTCAAATCTATTCCCTTCATGATCCCAATACCCAGTTAATGGACCGTCCAACCAGGATGCTTTATAAATTGAACCAAAACCACCTTTTGCAAGATATTCAACATTGGTGAATCTTTCAAAAGGGATCCAATCAAAAGATTTATAAATATTAATATTATTGCATTCATTTATTAGACTATCGATATATTTATTTCCACTAGACCATTCAGTTTTATAAATTCGTTTATGATATAGATAACATCCAAGACAGCACTTATTCTCTTGACATTTGTTACATTTACTACAATTATGAATATTGTGAACTGAACACACTTTGCAGTATTTTAAATAACTGTTCTGACACCAATCACATTCACTACAATCATGAGTTTGAGATGACATCTTTGAGTTGAATAGTGATGATGACAGTGATTATGTCCAAAACGAAGATTTATATGTGGTGGAGTGGAAGTCGTCGTCGTTCACATGTGTTTGTCAAACGATTGTTGCATGAAAAATGATACGAAATGAAGAAGAGTAAAAATACCCACCTTCTATATATGGAAATTAAAGAATAAATACGTACGTACTGTTCTATTTCGAGATCTTTTTAGGGATAAGCAGAAACGCCAAAATAATGAACATAATACATGTACTAAAATCGAAATATATTTTGCATCAATTAAAGAAATTAATAAAAAAATAATATTAACTAAAATTTTACCTTCGTTTGGAACATATAAATTGACATTTGTAAAACCTAAATATTAATTTGAACTTTAAAATGTCAACATGACTTATATTTTGAAGTGCGCACTTGTATCATTTGGAGTTGAAATTAACTTTGTGTTAAAGATTCAACTGGTGTAAATTGTAGTTGCTGCTCATTGTCCTCGTCAATTTCTTCTTTCTCATCAAGCGATTATATCTTTTCATGAAATTCTTCGTTTTCTTAAAGTGATTTTATCGATTTTATTACTTCACCAAGTTTTTCTCGTCATCAAGTTTCCTTAATTTCGGCCTTTCCATTTTAAGACACTCAATAATTTCTTAACGTGTTTTAGGATACCTTGAAGAGCTGTAGGTAGTGGTAGTACTGAAATGCAAGTATTCAATTTGATGTTCCTAATTCGGTCGGTTTCTGGAATTGGATCCAAACATAATCATTATTTGGTATTTTAGGTTGTATTCTATTATAAATGTTCACCTGTGACAACTTCATATACAATCATTCCAAACTATAAATATCTATCTTTAGTGTATGGCTTACATTTAGTACCACTGAACTTATATAAGGAAGACCCCGCAAATGATATGAATTAAATGCACTAATTTCGCTTCCAACAATTTTTCTTATATGGAATTCATATACTGTATTGCCCATCTCTTACATAAGTCATTACGTACTATCAAGTAGTCTTTTGTAGAGTTATGCCATAATAACCTATTTTATAGCCAATGTGCTTGCAATTTAGAACGAATTTTAAAACAAAAAACAATATGCTTACACTTTAAATGATATTCGTTTATAAACTCAGATGGTAATGATTTCATAACTTTTTGTTCGCCACGTCGTTTAAATTTATTCTCTTCATGATCCTAATTGTGAATTGGTCCGTCCGACCAAGTTGCTTTGTAAATTAATCCAAAACTTCCTTTTGCAAGATATTTAACATTGGCAAAGCTTTCAAAGGGATCCATTCGAATATTCCATATTTTGTAATTTTGTTACATTCATTTATTAGACTATCGATATCTTTATTTTTGCTAGAGAATTCATCTTTATAAATTCGTTTATAAAATTTCCAGCAGTCATCGTTTTTTTTTTTTGACAACTGTAACATTTACTACTATCATGAGTATTGTGAATTGAACACTTATATTCTTCACAATCGAAATAACAATTATAAGCATTCAAAATTTTGGATGCCAACTTTGAGTTTATTTTATTAGTAATTATTGTTTGATTAAAAAACCATTGACATTAATGAAAGATACAGTAGATATTGTAATTTACTTAATCACATACAACCCCGGATTAGTTACATTAACTTTGACTACTTTCCTTGTAATAGTTTTGAGAATCATTGGAGATGGTTATCGCCTAAACTGTTGGATACATTCGTTATGTTGAATAAATTGATTCGTCCAAGTCATTTGGAATTTGTAGTGTTGGTGATATTATTTGTCTCACAGTTTATTAAGCATATGTACCATAATTAAAATGTGTAGGAAATAAATTTATTTAATCAACTCCCAATGAATTCAGAAGAAATAACATTTTAGTTTAATTTTATTTTATAATTTTAGTAAAAAAATGGCTTTCTTTTATTAGCATATACTAATGTAAAACATGCAATCATAACGATTACCACCAGCATTTGGATAGCGATAGGCGAATTTTTTATAACGATAATCAATGAGACCACGTTTTATTTAAATTCTTTACGTAAATAACATTTTAACGTTAAGCAATTGTTTGGTAATTGTGCAAAAAGCGTTGCATATTCGATTTTTCAAATATACTAGCACTATCCCCAAAATTTGTAACAGTAACAATATTTTTTTCGTTGTTTGGCCTACCATTTAGCCGAACTAGCATCCCGTAATTCGAAGAATAGGATACGGAAGCGCTTATCGTTTTTTTATGAGGACAGAACCTCAGCATTACGATGTCCTCTGTGAAAAATAGATAACTGGTACCGATTTCCTCGATATGACTGAAGAAAAGTTTCTCAGTTGTGGGTTATAGGTGGTCCAACAACATGTCTCGTAAAACAGGTTAAATTTCTCCATGAGCAAAAGAAGCGTTCGTTCTCCTCATACTGCAGTCTGGAAGAAGTACTAGCAAAATATGGAATCCAACATTCCGATCTTTTCTTGGCAAAAGTGATCGGCGTTCGCAGAAATCATATCGATATTTTTTTCTTAGGGATTCTTCACACGTCAGTTATATATTTTTTTCACTTACTATACCACCCATTCTCTGCTTCAGTTACTCACAAATCGATAAAAATGGACCGGAATTCAAGCTTTGTACTTCGCAGATTAAAAAACAAGAGGCCAGTCTTTGATAATAACGAGGTATGCGTCATGTGGGTTGTGGTATTCTAGTAATTATTTATTATTTTTATTAATAAAATTACCCGCATGGATTACGTGAATGATATTATGAGTCGTAGACCCGAGCTCTGCCTCTTCTATTTCCGGCCAAATTAATTTTTTCGCGTGTTAGTCATCTTTTGCTTTTCAGCTGAAGATGTTTGAAATTTTCGGCTGGTCGTTCTACGAAGCTGAATTTGAGATCTTTACTTCGAAACGACACTGAAAATAAAAATCACCACGATAAGACTGAGTAATTTTTTTCGCTCACCTGCTTTGATATTTTACCTAATACCTGTTTCGTTATTTTCTGTTTCATAAATATCGATATTGTTATTTTCGGAGCCAGTATGGTCACTATCAGAGTCATTAAACTCTATATTCATTAGAGGCTCGGGTATTATTATTGCTAAATGACAAGTGGCAATCGAGATTTTCCAATTAATTTACTTTGTTTGATGCATTGTTGCCTTTAGAATCGATTCCTATCCTTAATTTAGACTTGCGAAGTGGATACGGAGCTTTTGGAATCACAAGATCCGTATCCGCTTCTACAGGTTATGACATGACAAAAAGTGTCGATGCTTCGCATCCTGATTTTGTTTCGATGGGATAGCATCTGTGTTAGCCTAGAAAGCTTTAAAAATAATAATGATGTCTCAGTTAGTTTGTACATATATAACTAAATATTCGTATCAGTATATGGAGTGCCTATTTCTTGTTAATACAGTTTTCTTGTTACATGCAGTGATTTTTGGATATTTTTGTAGGATCACAGAATTATCTATAAATATGCTATTTGGTGTATCCTATTACGTACCGTTACATGAACAATTATATCTTCCTTAAAGAATCTATCCCTCACCAAAGGTGACTCAAAAAGAAATCAAGTTTCTTTGAATTTATCTTCTGGAAACTCACTTTCATTTTATTTGTTCCACATGTGACATCATCTATTGTCGACGAAAATTATTGATCTAACTATGTAAGATGTCTTTGAAGCACTTCTTAAAACACTTTCCAAATGCCGTTTGCACCACCAGTCGAATATTCACTACGAAATTAATATCAATTCCAAATAATACAGGTACTTTTATTTTTAAATTTATCATATTGACATTTAAAAATTAGATTAAAATATTTAGGTTTTACAAGTGTTAATTTATATTCCAAACGAAGATAAGTTTACATTTGAATTTTTTTACTGACTTCATTAATTCATTTGGCATTACTAAACAGATTTTAATTTTAGTACACCACAGGAAATCAAAGCAAATGAAGAGAATTCGAGCGTCTTAGAAGAAAAACTCCAAATTTATGATAATATCAAAGAAGAAATGGTGACGCTTTTAATCTTTTTATATTTATTAAAAACATTAGAGACCACAATCCTGACGGTAGTCATTAAAAATTTTTAAAGCAGTTTTTTTCAATGTCTTTTGTTTATGATATATTTGTTGATATATTTAGTAGTTTTATCGTATTTATTCTAAAATTTAATTCTTTCATGTGTACTTAGAGTATACAGGAGCATATTACAGTAACGAAAAACGCGATAATGCTATTTTTTTACTTTCCTGATACTATATAAATATTCAATTACATATGTAGTTTGGTTGATGTCATTTATCGTTATTGACTTGCTATGGTGCATACCATCTAAAGTTATCAAATGTTTGTATTTTATAAAATGGACAAGCTTCACTAAGAAGTAATACAGAATTTAATCAGTAAATATGATAGAATAGGCCCTTTCTGAGCATATTTACAGATTAAATTGTGTATTTACTTCTTAGTAAAGAAGTTTATCCATTTTATAAAATACAAACGTTTGATGACTTTAGATAGTATGGGACATATGCTTAGTAATTTAGCAATCAACTATATAAATTAATAAGCATTAAAGTAAAACTCTATGTACTATTAATAATGTTATATTATTGCCTCTTCATCTATATAATACGTTGTTGTTATAAAAATCAAACGCAAAATACTCTTTTTATGCATATTATCTAGCCAAACATTGTAGGCTTATTATAATCATGTAAACAGTAATAGTGATTTCATAAGAATTAGTTTCTGCTGTAGTTAGCAGAAAAATTTTCAAATGGAAAAATACGGTTCTAGTACATAAATGTTAAGCACTATAAAAGAAATACGTACAAATTGGTGCGTCATTGCAGAATGCATAATACATGCTTAGCTTTCCGTTCGCTAAAGCTCTTTCAATGTTTGATATAAATGCTTCGTAAAATATTTATTAGCAATCATCAAATATCTCATTTTAAAATAAATTTGTATTCTAGACTGCGTGAGATATACTTTATAAAATAATTTCAAATTATCCACTAGCCAATCAATGGTGCCTAAAAAAGCACACTCTCCATTCCCACCCCAGACTCTACACTAGGATGCTGGCGGCTCAGCAAGACTGTGGCAACATATACGTGGCCATAAATGGCTTGTGTGGGATCCATGTAACTATCGATATTTAAATTTATGTGTAACGAAACGAAAACGTACAATTACCATACCATACTGTATAGATTTAATATATCGATCGATGTGGTCTTAAGCTGTTTATTACTTGTATCAAACAAAATTAAAGATCAAATTATCAAGTTTCTGAAAATATAGAAAATTGAAAGAATCACTATTATCAAAGTTCACAAAAATAGAAAAGGATTATCTTAACCAGATAAAAGCTCTTCTTCCAGAAGTTCTTCTGGTAAGATAGGATTTTTTTTTGCAAAGCATGTTTGGCTTATTTTTTCCACTAATACGTCTGACTAGTAGATTTTTAGATTATAGAATCGAGCCGAATATCATTTACAGACATTACCTTAGCCGTCTGAACTCGTTTTTAAGCACCTTATGTGTATTCTTTGGATGAGATATATCACAACATAGCAATTGAAATTCGTGGTCTTGGGGTGGGAACTATTAAGGCGGTAACAGTAAAGAGTTTTTAAGTGCTTGGGTAGATAGTAAAGAAATTACTATTTAGTAGCGAATCCACAGATTAAGAGCTGTCATCGCCTTTCGAGGCAGCTCCTGGATCTGACTAATTTCTCTATGCAATCTTGTAACATAGTTTTAGCTTGCATTTTAATGAAAATTTATACCTGATAGGCTTATTTATCACTGTATAGCTCCGGCAACCCTGCTAAAAAAATACAATCGACCTATAAAAAAAATGTTCAACAAATGTCCAATAGTTTGTAACAAATATTATTAAACATTCGACTTTTGTCTAGTAATCTAGCCATAAATTTACAGACACGTGATTTGTAGGAGTTACCAATCAAATTACAAAATACATGTATAAAATATTGTTGCGTTTATGTTTTGTTTTAACGAATTAGAAGATTATGCTGCAACAGGACTTTGGGAGAGATTGATAGACTGTACAGTTGTTTCGGTATTTAAGTCTGCCGATATCGTCGTTTATGTTGATTGGGGGAGGAAGATTATGTATTTCGGGTGCGTGTTAGGGGAATTTCCTTTGTTGTTACTTTTTATATATAAAACCTTAAACTCTTAATAACAATCGTTGCTTTTTCTAGACAAAAGCCTTAAACTCTTAAAAATAATAACGATAATTATGATCACAGAAAAACGGTTTTTCATTAACAATGCGATTCTACACAAAACTAAGCCTTTTCTGGTACAAAGGACCTAACCAATAAGCAATACGATATCACGATTAACGTGGGAAAAAGGGGGATGAGTTTTAAGCAATAATTCGCTTTTAAGAATAGTTGTACGCAAAGATTCAAGCTGTATTTTGTTTGGAGAAGAATTGTACACAATTTTTTTCTATTCTTTATTAGTAGCCCGTGGGCCATTCTTTTTTGTGTACTATCAAAGAAAAGAAAGCATTACGTTTTATTATTAATAAAAAAAAGAGTTTATAACGGACGTTTAATCATCTATAGAAGAAACTATTACAAAATCGAAAACTAATGGAATCGTGCTGAAGAATGATAAGGAGATACTGAAAGCGATGCAGGAATGCTGAATGATGAGGAGATGCTGAAAAATGATGGGGAGACGCTGTAAAAAGACGCGGGGAATGGCGTAATTCCGTGTTGCATACTAAAAGGGAAGTTTGTTGATTTAATAGCATGTCGTCATGCTGAAAAATCCACAAATCGCATTTTGTTGACATTCGTGACGAGATTTGCTTCTGTTTTGATGAAAAATCTACAGCAGCATTGTTTGATAATTGTGGTGGGAATTAGCTGCTGAAAAGTTTACCGGCGGTAACAATATTAATATCATTTCGATTATGGTTAGGAATAAGGTTAGAGTTAAGGTTATGTTATATTGCGTGCCAGCATATATAGTAAAAATTCACAAGAAATATTTTTTGTTAGAACATCAGAGACGGTTTCATAGAGATACTTGTACATATACAGCTATTTTTCCAAAACAGACGTTTTGAATTTTCTGATTTTCTGTTACAGATGATCTTGCGATTTGGTTGGTTATGAAAAATTTCTACATTTGTTGTACGAATGTTGAAAATAATGTTGAACAACAATATTGGACATTTTTTATAGGGCGAGAGAAAGAGGAACAAGGAACCACGAAAGAAAAAAACGAATATATGTAATTAAGTCATTAATATAAAGAAATAAACTTATTTAATGATATATATAATGTAATAGAAATGAGTAATAAGGTTTGTCCACTGTAAGACGATCCACCATACATCATTACCCTAGCCATGGCAAAAAAAGGGTAATATAGATTATTGTTAAAGGTTAATTTAAAGGTTAGGATTAGAATTAGGGTTAGAGCTGAAGTCAAGGTTATATGTAAAATTGTCTTCCCAACTTTTTTTTGTGTACCAAGCTGGATTTAGGCATCTATTTCCCGTATTTTTATGGTTTGTGCCACAATAAGCACGCGATCCGACCCTTTTATTTCGCCATGGCTAAGTACCCTAGCTACGGAAAAAAAAGTTACTGTCATGTGATATGAAATAGGCCATTAAAATATCAACATTAGATATCAAGTATAATGATACCTGACGAAACTATTTTCATGATGACGAAACATTTCGTCACGTCATTCGTCAGACGAAATCCCTTACGATTGACGAAACCTGTGACGAGTGACGAAACTAGTGACGAAACCTTCTGACCAATCAAAATAATAGCTTAATCACATGTACAAATATACGTATTCCGAAGTTTAAAAGAATGTTACATCACGATCATGAGAAATCTAGTATGTGTTTGATTGGCTGAAGGTCATAAACGATCAAAATTATGCTGAATTTTGGCTAGCATTACAAAAAGTGTATAA
>CAJVPL010001099.1:0-16690 GCA_910591945.1 Ambispora gerdemannii | reverse complement strand
CAACTGGAGGCGGTGTGTGTTATATTTACAGCCAACAAATTTCGCCCAGTGTATGTTCAAAAGTCGAAGAAAGAAATGAAAAAAAAAATTGCAGTCAATAATAACAAAAAGGGGGAAAACAACCACATTTAAATTTATGTTGATGTTGCTCAAATCGGGCGTTACTTTCTGTGGCGACTGTACATTCTTTTAAAATTTCAAGTGATTTAAATCACTGATTCAAAAAAATATAAAAAAACGTAAAATTTTAAATTTAGCGTTAAACCGAAATTCATTATTCATCTCGTCCAAGCCGATACGTATTCATTTTGTCCAAACTAAGACGCGTTTTGTTTGATTCGAGACGCGTTCCATACTCGTTCAGATCATATTTGTATCACAAAACGTAATTCGTCTAATTCATACTCATCTAATTACACGTCAAACACACTATGAGAAGTGAGAAAGACTTAACCGCCGAACAAAAGGGAGCTATTGTATATGGTTACCTTAAGAACAACTCGTACCGCACCATTGCAGCTAATGTAGGCTGTAGAAAGTCTGTTGTGGGTAATGTTATTCGTAAATTTTGCGAATCAGGAACTGTTAAATCACAAGCTGTTTGGACGGGACGACCGCTGCTTCTTACTGTTTCCGATCGTTTGTCCTCAAGACTCTTGTTACTAGTGAAAATCATCATCTAAACCTCGCCCAAATCACCACTACTCTTGCTGCTAAAACAAAACGTAATGTATCGAGAAAGACTGTTCGCCATGCGCTACTTAAAGAATATCTATGGTCCCGTATTGCATGTCCCAAGTCACTCTTTCCACTGTTAATGCTGAGAGGTGACTTGCCTGGTGTCTCGCACATAAAACTGGACAGCTCGACATTTCATCGTGTTTTGTGGTCAGATGAATCAACATTTTGCCTCTTTCAACAATCATCTTGTCAGGTCTGGCGTGAGCCACATGAAGAATGGGACATTGAATATGTGAGTAGTACTGTCAAGCATAGTCCTAGTCGGATGCACTGGGTTTGTTTTTCTTGGTATGGAACTGGCCCTCTCGTCGCGCTTAATGGCTCTGCCACTGGTAAGTCTCACATTGAAATTCTTCGTAGGTACGTTTTGCCAACATTAGAGAGACCTACCCAGGAAATATGGATCGTGGTCAGCTAGATAATGCAAGACCGCACATCTCCAATATTATTAACAATTTCCTCAAAGAAAACAAAGTTCGAGTGTTGGGTTGGCCCGCTCAAAGCCCAGACCTAAACCCAATCAAAAATCTCTGGCATAAGGTCAAAAACGCACTTCGACGCAAACCAAACCCAAGTAATCTTGTTGACCTTGAA
This sequence comes from Ambispora gerdemannii, assembly GCA_910591945.1. NCBI lineage: Eukaryota > Fungi > Glomeromycota > Glomeromycetes > Archaeosporales > Ambisporaceae > Ambispora > Ambispora gerdemannii. Next base: position 15,355 of record CAJVPL010001099.1, on the reverse strand, counting down.
CGTCTTGTTCAAGAAGCCTGGCGTGACATATCACCTGAGTTTTGCCGTCGATTGGTAGATAGTATGCCGAATTGCGTTAATGCTTGTATTAAAGCTGGGGGGGGTCCGACAAAGTATTGATGTTAGATTTGTAAGATTAATTTGGGCTAAACGCGTCTCGAATCAGACAAAACGCGTCACAGTTTGCGCGAGATGAGTTTCGGTTTAACAATAAATTTTAAATTTTATGTTTTATGTTTTTTTATATATTTTTTGAATCAGTGATTTAAATCACTTGAAATTTTAAGATAATGTACATTATGATTTAGTAAATCTATTAGCTTATAATAATAATTTTTATTGGTTTTTATGTTATTATATTTTAAAAAGTGTCCACAATATTCTGGGAGGCCACTGTAATATAAAGAATAATCATAAAATGGATATATTTAGAACCTTCTCTCTCGCTAGATGATGACTGTTTTGATGAGCTTTTTTGAACCAATTCAACGCCATAAAAAGATCTTTTGAGACCCCAAATCTGTATTGATAGCATCTAGCCACTTTAAATTGAGCCGAATTAACCCTAAATTCAGCAGATCTTAAATAACATTCAAAAGCTTTTTTTCTCATCTTTTTTTGTCCCAGTACCATGTTGATAACATAAACCAAGTCTGTATTGTGCTTTAGCATCTCTCCCTTTTGATCTCAGATACCACTCAAAAGCTTTTTTATTATCTTTTTGCGTTCCAATACGTTTTTGGTAAATATTGAGCAATTGTATTATTCATCTTAGCTGATTCCTTATAAAATTTAAAAGCAGTTCAAAATTCTGTTCAATTTTTTATCCCAAAATGGTGCAAAAAAACCATACACGACTTTATATGAAATATTCGATTCTAAGATTCGCAAGAATTTTCTCCATTCAAACGCACTTTTTGCTAATACTTTTTATTTGCAGTTTCATTTAAATCTTGCGAAGAATGAATCATTTTATCAAAGAATATAAATATTTCTTCGACAATTGAATCGTTTTCTTTTTTTACGATCGGATTAGAGAAAGATGTGTTTGACATAATTCAAATTACATGTATTTTTTGCAGGAAACATAAAAATGGTTTATAAAAAATTCTCTTATACACAGTCAACGTCGATATAACGGACCCCACCGTTCCTGCCATGCTGTCTGGTAAATCGACAGATCCGCTATAACAGAACAAATTTATGTAATGTTATTTATAGCTTGTTCCGAAAAATAGTCCGTTATAGACCAAATCCGTTATATCGATCGTCCGTTATATCGACGTTGACTGTGTATTCAGCAATGAATTGGCGTTTAATAAAATGTCACTTTTTATACAAATGGTCCAATCGTCATACCGTTACATATAAATTTGTGATACATGTACTTGTACATTTACGTATACGTCACAGGGCTTATTTTCACGATAAGAAATCGGATTTAAGGATTCCGTCAGTAATTTTTTAATTGGTTCAGATTTTACTTCTAGAAATTGTTAACATGTATGGTATCACTATTATAAATCTAATGGTCCAAATGGACCAATTCCCCTTTAAATTGTCGGATTTTTACTTCCTGAATCGTTACACATGTGCAGTTCCTTGTATTCAAGTTTAACGTTAACAATAAAATTGATTTGGAAGAATTTAATCCTGAAAGTTTCTGCGATCTGGTTTTAACCGGTTCTGAGATCAAATGGGGCAAATATCCAGAATACTTTCAATAAATCGTGAAATTTCCTGATTTAAGAATTTCGTCAGTAATTTCTTACAGGGATTTTAAAGTAATTCGGCTTTTTACTTTCAGTAACTATTAACATGTGCAGCTCTTGTATTTAACATTTAATACGGTGTCGCAAACTTATATGAATAATTCGGGTGAGTGCATTGCGGCTTTTCTGAACTATTTTCGTCACTTTTGTTCAAATAGTCCAATTTCCAATACTGTTTTAATGAGTCTTTTGAACAGTTCGAATTTTTACTTTGAGATTGTTACACATTCACAGTATTGGATTTGTGTTGCGAACTGATTAAGATTATTATTATTGTTATTGTTAAAAGAAGGGCATAACAACCACTTACATGTATATCGTTGTAAAAGCACAACTAATGATCATTATATTGATTCTAACAAATTAAATTTCTATTTTTAATTGCATTGTTAACAAATTTAATGGTTATAAGCCATTTTTCAAATGATTTTAGTCTTAGGTCATATGAAATATATAATAAAATTGAGGTTATACGAGTTCATATGACCTCGATTTAAAGATTATTTAAGGTCATTGACATGGTCAATCGAGCACATGTATAAAATGGAGCAGTTACGATTTTCTATTGGGGTGTAAGATATATTAATTACTCAAATATTAATTTTTTAACGGTGGATCATAATGAACGAAGGTATATTTTTTGAGACAGCGAAAATAATATGCAGTCCAAATACCTCCCTTTCATGAAATAGCTCTTTTTTGTCATCGAATTTGCAGAATTTCAAATTGCAATTTTCTTTTTATAGATTAATTGACAAGTTGATTTGAATTTTACTATGCTTAAGAACAAATTACGAGTTAATAAACTTATAATATGCATAATACAAATCAACTACGGTTACTCCATTTCATTAACATTTCGCTTTTTCTTATTAGAATTGGTCCTCATTTATGTCATTATTCTTGCAATAAACACATAAAGAGTACAGTATATGTTTTTCCAAGAAGCAGACATTTCTTCCAAAATTTTTTCAAGTTATGATTCATCACAAAAATAATAATCATATTTTTTACGAAAATAACAGACTTTCTCGAAGAACTGTTACTTCCTTTTAAGAAATATCTTCTTAAATTACGATCTCCTATAAAATTCATCATTAAAATTCTATGCTAGAATGCTAAGTTTCAATTGGATAAAACTTTACACGTGATATTTAATGTTGTTTGTTTAATGTTCAGGGGAAGTTGCTTGAAATGGATAGAGAGAACGTTAAACAACAATCAATTTTAGCAGCTTTAAAAAAATAATTCTGATTCATTATAGTCCAAATTTATTCATATAGCTTGACATTTGTGGTTTTTACATAAATGACATCACTATATCAAATAATTAGTAGCCTAACCATGGCAACAAAAATGTGTCGGATCATGTGATCTGAAATAGGTCCATTAAAATTTTCGATTAATATTAGATATCTATTATTAGGGTTAGGGTTAGATTTGAGATCAAGCTTATATATAAAATTGGCTTTCCGACATTTTTTGATAATGTGTCAACTAGATTTAGATATTTGTTTTTTGTATTTTTGTCTTTTCTCATTTTCTTGTGCCGGATTTGTTTTGCCGGGTTGATAAAAAATTTGCTATATTCTTATTGGTTGCGCAGAATTTTTATGCGTTCTTATTGGTTGAATTTGTTTGTTATCACGTGATTAGACACCTTTTTTTGTCATGGCTAGGATACTTATCAAAAAATGAATCTAAAAACAATATATTTTATTATAAAAATATATTATTTATTACAAATTTGTAAATAATAATCTTTAAGCAATTATAATAATTCTATATATAGGAATGATCATTATAATAAAATAATAAACCATTTTTAAAGTTTATAGTAAAAAATATAACTATAATTCAATAATTATTATTATATAATTATATTTGCTAGAATTACAGTCCTTGATGAAAGTAATAGTAAGCATGTTTTTTATCTATAACTTAATGAAAAATCATTTAAAAATTGTAAAAATTTGTAAATATATTTTTTAGGATGTTAGAAACAAGATTTTTTGAAATCACAAGATATATTAATATAATAATATTTTGCAAAATTTGCTGTCAATATAACAAATAGAAATATTTATTATTTAAATAGAAATAAAAATTATTAAAAATATTTTTAATAAGTGATTTTTAAAGAATTTATAAAAATATGTTTATAACATAAAAAATATATTTTAATTTTAATTTATTTTTATTTAATAAATATTATTCAAAAAGATATTATTTTTATAAATTTATTTAATAAATTATAATAAAAATCTTATATTTGCTATATTTACTATTTTAATTAAAAATTACATCAAAATAAAATTTTTTTAATAATATTTATTAAATAAAAATTAATTAAAATTATAAATATTATAAAATTATTTTCAAAATTACTTATTAAATATATTTTTATTTTTTATTCTTGTTTAAATAATAAAAATTTCAATTTATAACTTTTAATAGAAAATTTTACAAATATTATTATGCTAATATTAAGTAATCTTGTTTCTAATATTTTAAAAAATATATTTACAAATTTTATAACTTTTAAAAATTTTTATTAAAATATAAATAAAAATATATTTATTCAAAAATTATATTATTTTTTATAAATTTAAAATATTTTAAAATATATTATTATAATATTTATAATTTAAAACTATAAATAATAAATTTATATAAAATTTATATATAAAAAAATCTTTTAAGTAGCTTTTCTTGTAATTATATTAAAAAATAAAGTATATATTTATAAAAGTAAATTAAAAAAATTTTTTGAATATTATTTATAGCTTAAATTCATATATATAAAATTAAAATTATTAAAAAAAAACTTTGATTAAATATAATAATAAAAATTTTTGAATTTAATTAGTATTTGTTTTTTTATTAATTTATATTTTATAAAAAAATAATAATTTAAATTTTTGAATTTAATTAGTATTTTATAAAAATAAAGTTTTTATATACAGTAACAATTAGAAATAATATAATAATATTAAAATTTATTAATTAAAATAGTAAAATATGAATTTTTTTCTTTATATAAATATTTTTTATTTTTATATTAAAATTAAGATAATATCACATATTTTAATATATATATTTTTTTCAGATTTTTTAGATTTAATCTAATAAAGCAATTCTAATTACATATAAACTTAATTATTTTTTTATAATTAAAACATATAAAAAAATAATTAATATTATATACATTAGAACAGCTTTATCAAATTAAATCTAAAAAATTTGAAAAAAATATATGTTAAAATATGTGATATTATCTTTATTTTAGTATAAAAATAAAAAATATTTATTAGTAAATTTGAAATAAACTAATTAATACTTCAGATAATTAATTAGAATTTGTTTTTTTATTACTTAAATTTTATAAATTAGTATTTTTAAATAATTTAAAGATCTAATATTTAAATAATTATTATATATTATATAATAATTATATAATATTTTATATATTATATATTAATGCTCTCTATAATTCTCCAGAAGAATTGGCCAAGATTTATCAAGAAATAATTATATTAATAATTAGTACAATTAACTCTTTCTATTATTAACTTCTTTAATATTAATATCTTTTTATTATCAATATTTATTGCAAAATTAATTTTACTTGAACTAATATATTGATACTAACTCTAATCTCTGAGTTATTAATCCTTTTATATATCAACAAAAATATCTGATCCCATCATGTTAACAATAGAGAGAATTGATTATAATTAAAATAATTTTATTATTTAAAAATATTATTATAAATAATATAATAATAAAATTTTAAAAATACTACTATTAATAATAAAACAATAAAAATTTGTACAAAGATATATTTATAAACTAATATTTTTTATTGTTATTATAATATATTAAAAATATACAAAAATTTTAATTATATAATAAATTATTATAAGTTTATTTGCTAATAAAAAATTAGTATATAAATATAAATAAGAATTAAGAGAGAATAATAATAAAAATACAAAATATAGTTCTAGAAAAGTAATAATAAATGTATTTATTGCTTATAACTTAATAAAAAATTATTTAAAAATTATAAAAATTTGTAAATATATTCTTTAAACAAATTTTTTATAGTAAATTTTGTAAAATTTTATATCAAATATGATAAATTAAAATTTTAATATTTAAATTGAAATGGAAATATTTTTAATAACAATTTTAAAAAAATTTTATAAAAATATATTTTATAATATAAAATATATCTGCAATTTAAAAAAAATTATACTTTATTTTTTTTAATAAATATTATTATGTTTTATTAAAAAATTTATCAAATAATATTTTTTTAAATAATATTATTAAATAAAAATAAACTGAATTATTTTAAATTATATATATATTTTCTATATTACAATATATTTTTTATAAATTTTTTCAAAATTACTTATTAAATTATTTTTAAATAATTTTTTATTTTAATTCAAATATTAAAAATTTTAATTAGTAATATTTGATATAAAATTCGCAAACTTTTATTATATAAATATGCTTTTTAATATTTTTAAAATTTTAAAGAATTATTTATAATTTTTAATAATTTTTAAACAAAAATATATTTGCTATTATTTTTGCTAAAGATTATAATAATAAAAAAAAGTTTAATATTAATTTTTACTAAATTATTATAGCTTGAAAAGAAAAATTTCAAAAAATTTCTATATTAATTTTTATTAAAATTATTATAGTTAGAAAAGAAAATAAAGAAAAAGAAAAAGAGAAATATAATAAATTTATTATTTTAATATTTTTATATTAATATAAAGTATTTTAATTTTTTTATTAAAGTAAAATATAATTAATAATAAAAAATTTTTTTTATTTGATTCTCATAAAAAGTAATATTAAATTTTTAATAAGTAAAAAATATTAATAATTTAATTATAACAAAAAAATTAAATAATTTATTAATAACAAAAATATTTATTTAATATTTTTAACAAAAATATTTTAAATAAATCAAAATTATTTGTATATAAGTAAATTTTCTAAATAAATTAACTTTTTGATTATTCAAGTTTAAATTTTATATAATATAAGTTTAAACTTCTTTAATTAAATTATATATAGTCATAATTATAAATATTTGATCTTTCTTAACTTTCTATAAATTATGTATAATACACCAAATTTTTCTAAATACAAAGAATATTATAAATATTAATTATTGATACTTTTTATAGGTAGATAGAGCTTTTATATCAGATATTATATGCTCATAAACTTTTATATGACAAATATAATTAGTTATTTACAATATATATTTTAATATTCAATAATTTAATTCTTGATATTCAGTAATTTAATTTGAATAAAAAAATTAATATTTGATTTATCTTGACTAGATGAATTAAATAGTAGTATTTTTATTCAAATTTGCTCATAAAATATTAAAATATTATGTCTTAAAGTAGTAGTTTTATTTTTTTGATATTAACAAAAATTAATTAGCAGTCAATTTAGAACATGATATCTTAATCCTCATAATTTGATTTGAACAAAAATAATATTATTCAATTTTTTTAGTCAATATAAATCAAATCACTGAAAATCAAAATATTATATATATTTTAAATTGATTGATTCATTTTTTTGATAATTATTTCTAATAAAAAATTGATCAATAAATATGAATTAATCACTTTATAATATAATATTTAATATATAGTAATTAAATTTGAGTAAAAATATTATAATTTGATTTGTCTAATTTAGACAAATCAAATAGTGATATTTTCACTCAAATTTAATTACTATATGTTAAGATATTAAATTATAAGTGACTAATTTATTGTATTTGAACATAAAATATATAAATATATAATATTCAATATAAAAGCTCTACTATTTTATAAAAAAGTATTACTATTAGTATTTGTAATATTCTTTGTACTTGAAAAAATTTGATATATTATATATAATTTATAAAAAGTTAGAAGAGAGAATCAAATATTTTTGGTCATGACTATATATTTAAATTATATATAAGTCAATAAATTAAACTTTTTAGAGCTTTATATACAAATTTTAAAGTATATAGTTAATAAATTAAATTAGATTTTTATACTATATATAGTATAATTTGAAAAATATAAAACTAAATATTTTATATACAAAAATTTGTTAAATATTCTAATATTAATTTTATTAATAATAAAATTTTTTAGAATATTATTTTTTAAATTTTAATTATACTATATATAATATAGAGAAAAAAGTATTTAATTATAAATTACTAATAATTATCAAGAATAAAAATAAATTATTAAAAAATTTCAAGAATTTTTGAAATTCTATAAAATTATAAAAAAAATATTTAATTATATAAAACTTTTAGTATATAATTATATATATATTTAAAAAATTATTAAAAATATTTAAAAGTATAGTTAATATATTGAATTAATAAATAATTATTATCAAAATATATTATTAATAATACAAATAAATTCAATTTATTAAGAATAAGAAATAAAAATTTTTGTATATTATATAATTATTTTTCAAGTTTTAATATTCTAGGTTAAAGCTCAGATATTACTTAAATTTATATACTTTTTATAAATATAGATATGATAATTAAAAATAAGAAACAAATATAAAAAATAAATATTTTAATTAAATATAAAATTCTAACTTAATAAATATAAAAAAAGATAAATAAAAAAATAAATAAATAAATAATTACTATTATAAATCTTTTTCTATAGTATTACCAAACAAGAACTTCTAGTTTATTGTTTTATAAAACAAGTACTAAATCTTTTATAATAATTTTATTATAAATTCTAGTATAAAAGTTCATAATTTTTTATATCAATTCAAAAATATGACTAATATATAAATATTAAAGTAAATAAATATAATAAAATAAAATAGAAACATAGAAAAATAAAATAATAGAAAAATAAACAATATATAAAGCAAATAAATAATTATATATATATATATAATAAAGTAGAGTAATAATACAATGAAGAATTAAGAAAATCTTTTTGTTAATCAATAAATTATTCATATAACTTTTCTAATTTCACAATTTATTATTAATTATAAAATTAACAAATTATATATTATAAGTATAACAATATCTATAATATTTGCATGTTTTAAAATTCATTCACAATTTAAAGAAATACAATAGTTATATGCTAAACCAACTAATTTTTTAATAAGATATTTAAATATTTTTGAACAAGTATAAATAAGAATATATTATATTAGATCCAATAATTCATAAAAGTCAAATTATTAAATCAAGTTTATTTTTTACACTTGCTGCCATAATTGGAGCTTCAATGTTATATCATAACGAGAAATTATAAAACTTTATATTCATCTAATAAGAAAGAGTTAAAATTCTTAAAGCTACAGTCAACTCTTGTTCGACTGACTATATTTTTCTTCGATTTAATGGGAGTTAACTATATATTTTGATTAAATATATAATATAAATAGAAGATGTGACTGAAACTTATATTATATTTATTTAAAGGTACATAGTCAACTCTCGTTAAATCAAAGAAAAACATGGTCGGTTTAACGAAAGTTGACTGTACCTCTCAGTAGAAAATTGTGTGCTTCAACTACTTTACTATAACAAGAGTTTACTATAACGAGAGTCACTTGTATAGTGTATAATAAAATGAAGTTATATTTGTGCTGCGTATTTTAAAATTATTGATGCAGAATTTTTAAATGTTTCTTTATACGTACATGTATAACTCAAAACGAACTACGTACATGTATCTTCCACATACTGCGCGCGCAGAATGTAATCAATTTTAGACAGTATTTGCGCCACTCTATTATTGTGTTTTTCACGATTAGCCAATACCGACATTGGTGGTAATACAAATGATTTCCATACACAACCATATAAAGTATACACCGATATGTAAAAGTGCAACAATCGTTATTTATTACATTCTCCGCTTAACGTCAAAACTTCAAGAAAATGTCAAACTCTGTTTCTAACATAGAAAGTGAAAATATCCTTCCGGAAGACTTATCAACACCATCCATATTTATCTCTGACATAATATACAAAATATTACTACATCTTGCTCCAAACACATACGACGTCCAATATCATCATGAAGGATTCAAAGATATCTATCAATGTCTGTACATAAATCGTCAATGGTGTTGTCAAACAATTTCGTTTTTATGGCGTCAACCATTTAATCCACCAAAAGGCGGCTTTTGCCAACGACAATTTTGTGTTTTAATGTCTTTTCTTTCGCCGTCACGTGTTGCAAGTCTTCGCAGCGAACACAATATTGATTTACAACAGTCGTTATTGTATGGTGGCAACTCCGGAAATAAGCCAATTTTTTATTATCCAGCATATATAAAATATTTGAATTATGGTGATTTACTCAGAGTAGTTCATACATTCATTGTGACTACGGATGCGAAACCGTTGACAGCAAGTCCCGCAATGATCGATGCACTATTGCATACATTTGTTGAATATGGAGCAAAATTGAATTTTCTGGAATTCAAAGGCGGAAATAGCCTTTATCTCAGTAATTACTTGATTTTGACACAAGAAAAATTAATTCCATTTTTCTCAGAGACCAAAAAACTTGATTTATCAAGAGCTTCAAATAAGAGCGAATTGATTCTTTATTTCTCTGTAGTATGCCAGCATTTAACAACAATTTCAATTAAAATACAAGATTCTGACTACAGAAATAATTCACAGGACATAAATACAGAAATTATCAAAAATACTGCACAACTTATTCGTGCGCAAAAGGGACTCCGGAAACTGACGATATGTTCAATTAACGACAAAGGCATCAACGAAATACTTGACTCTTTACATACGCAAACTCGCACTCTTTTATATCTGAAATTTTATGATGTAGATTTCAGTGAAGCCGTATCGTGGAATACAATCGCAGAATGCGAGAATTTAGAAAGTTTTGTTTTGCATTCGTGTCGTAATAATTCAATGAGATTATGGAAATCAATGATTAAAAAAGATGCATTGCCTCGTTTGAAGTATGTCGTCCCGGGAAGAATAACGTCCTACAACAACCCAGAATTAAGACAGTGGATGTGGCAAAGATCAGTAAGATTTGGTTACGTAATATAAATTAGTTTATACTTCATTATCCGCTGATTTCAAATATTATTCCAAAGCCTTTTACTTCTACAACAATTAGTTAGTTGATCAACTTTTTCTTGAAGAATCCTTGTCGGTAATCAAAATTGATAATGATAAATTACCAGAAAACATTCTGAGTGATATTAAGAAACTTTCAATGTTTTAAAACATGAGGAAGGAAAATTTACTGTTTTCTTCAATAATCAAAAAATCAAGAGAAATCCTTTGTGACGACTTTTTTTAGATGGTATATAAAGTTATTACCTAAAAGCTATAGCTAGAAATATAAAAACAAAAGTGGTCGAGTCGAATTAATATGCACACCGCTTTGTACTATATTTCCTTAACGTTAAGGTATTTGTGATCGTTAATTGACACTGATAAACGTCGGTCTTAATTAACAATGAAGATTTTTTGATAATGAATTTCCTACATACGTGTAATATTCAACACAAACATGCGTTTACTTCTCTACAAATTTGCATTAATATTGATTTGTTTTCCTCAACGTAAAAATAGAAAACTTTGAAAAATCATAAAGTTATACTTTTTTATTCTTCTCAAATAATAGGAAATTAGTGAATTTTTCTATTTAAAAACTGGCTGAATTACTAGTCCATTTTATTTTTATAAACTAATACATAGCATTCCACAGGTAAAAAAGTATTACTTATGTTTAATTAGATAACTTCCAATGTTTTGTTATAGTTTTTGGTAGTTATTAGGGGTTCTCTGAATTTAACACAACTATAACAAACCCTCAAATATGGGTAGAACCCGATCGGTAAAATTCATTCTTTTAGATATATTCCGAGAACAAGTGTCAACACATGTACGTAAATACCATCATTATACATATTAATATGCAAAGATCCTACTTTTATATCAGATTCTCAATGCTAAATTGACAATGTTATAACTGGCACACAGTGTTGTCGCTTGGACGCAAATTGCTGGATTTGCGTCAAAGCGACAATACTGCTGGCATACAAGACCCAATTGGACGAACGATTTATATTTTTTATCATCAAAACATATAAACAGTACAGATCACTTCGTTCCAGAAATATGACGACTTAATATCGCGTCTCATGTTGAGCAATGCATTTTATGTACTTATGCAACAAAAGCATTTTTCAGACAAAGTAATCGTGTATATGAAATAGTATTTAACACAATGGCACATGTATAAAATTCATTAAAGAGTGTGACTTTAAAGAGGGTACATAGATGCATGTATTTGAATTCAAAGTATTCAAAAATTCAGATTCTAATAAAAAGCTACACATGGAAAAATAACAAGTAGTCGTATACAAATGAATGAAATTACTATCGTTATGTACCAAAATAAAAAATTGTTTATGATGATATTATAAAATTATCAAACTTTTATCGTTGATTTTTTGGTTTAATATCGCGAGTTCAGGCGAAATTATTAAGTAGATATGGACATACGACAAATTATCTCGCAGAAAAATGCTTTTTTGTGACAAAAAAGATTTTAGTCATCTTAAAGTTCATTCAGATATGGCGAATCATAGTTCAATAGCGATTGCTACGTTAATAGTCATTTTGGACGGGCTTTCGAAGCCTAATGTTCTCGATGCTTTTTTTTATTATTTCGTTAGTTAAAAATTAATTTCTTATACTTCGTATCATACATACAGTGGCTCTCACAAGAAATGGAACACTCGATGAAAATTTTTATCTCTGTCAATATTAATCCAAACAAAGTATAAAGTATTCATTTTAAACCTCGGAATCACTAGTATTTTTTAAAAATAATTGAAAACAGATTATTTTAACTAATTTTATGAAATTGGGTGATTAAAGACTAATTAAAAATGCTCAAAATTTAAGATCCCAAAGGTCCAAATCTCCGCCAGAAATAAATAGTCGAATTAATGCTCTAGCTCTTCGGGATCTTAAATTTTGTGCCAACTTTTATGAACATTGGTATGTAGGTAGATTTTCTAGAGTATTTTTAGTTAGTAATCCAAATTTTTTTTATCTTAGAAAAAAAAGTTATGTGGTCGAAATTTATTAATCGAACAAATTGACTTAAATCACTAAATTCACAAATGTTATACATGTACATGTCATGTAACTGTTGACAAATTATTTTTTAATACATGTACACTAGAGGTTTCGATGTTTAAAATGAATACTTGTTTATTTTGTTTACGGATAAAACTTTACCGAGCACGTATTATTTTCTGTTTATACACGGATTAATTATGCAAGACTACGTATTACGTATTTTCTGTTTATACATGTACATGTACATGTACCGTATATGTAGTTGTACAAAGGTTAAAGATGATAACGATAACTCTTTGTTTAATTTCCTTATACATGCATTTAGACGAGCATTTATGAATTAATATTTTCCTCCTATTTAGTTTAGTGAATTTATTATAATTCATGACATAGAAAAATGTTATCAATTTCAATGATATGTTTATACTTAATGTTCGTTATTTCAATGTCAGGCGCGTACTCGCCTGAAGAATTAAATGCAGAACCTGGAGTATTAATTGACAACAAGATTATCACCTTTGATAGTTACGACTTTTCAAATACTCATGCGCTTACATTGGATCTTTCTAAAGATTTGACAACATCTACACCAGAATTCACAGACATCGGTAATTTAGTTTCTGCACCGGCCGGCGTTTTATTTAACCGCCTTTAGCGCACAGAAAAAAGACAGCCACTCAGTAATATATGGTTTTGGTAGGATGATTGTAAGTTTATGCAAAATAGATGCTTAATTTTTTCGAAAAGTTTTTTTTTTAAATTATACTTTACATTTAACATAATAATAGCCAAACAAAGGAAACCGTTCAGAGCTTACTAACACGGATGGCTTTTATAAAATTGATGTCAGCACTTCGCCCTTTTCATTTTTGCGAGTTTATTCTCGTCTTGAAGCTCGATGCACCATGTCTTCTGTCATTGATAACAAAGGAAAGCTTTATATATGGGGTGGACATACTCATAATATAGATAAAACTATATATATGGGGTGGACATACTCATAATATAGATAAAACTATATATATTTGATACTTTTGGTTAAATATGGAACCTTCTTCTGGTTATGTTCCAGATCAAAGAAGTGACTATTCTTCAACATTTAAAGAAAGTAAAATTTATTATATTGGAGGCACCTCTCGAAATAATGGAGTTGCTGATATTCGACAAGTAAATTAAATTTATTTATATTTTATACGTAAAGTATTATTACTTATGTATTTTACTTTTTAAAAATTTTGATATATGATACGTCCAATGAGGATTCTCTGTGGTCTTTAAAAGTGAGTGCAATCAAGTAAAATCAGCGTTAATTTTTAACTTTTTTTATTTAATGGAAAAAATGGCAACAAATCAATGAAAGTACTATGAATTGTTTTGAACGTAGAATTATAATTTTTCAATGTAAATTATAATTTAAATATTATATTGAACTCTATAATGCTACTTCAAAAACTAATAGAAAAATGGAGCTTAATAGTATTTTATGATTATTTTAGTTTTTAAATACTAAAAAATTATAATTTGATAAATTAAAAGTTATAATTTTTTGTTAAATTTTTTAAAAATTCAACTTAATAATTTGTTCTGAAATTTTTTAAAAAATTAATTCATCTTTCAATTATATTTTATTATAACTATTTTTATTATTGCTAAATATAAAAATTTTCAAATTTGAATGTAAATAAAATACTAAAAAAGTAATAATATTTGTTTTCAAAATATTTATTTAATTTATGCTTTTTATTTAATATTTCTAATTAATATATTTAATTTTAATACAAAAATTTAGCTGAATATTTTTTTAACAATTAAAACTTGTTAATATAATAATATTTTTAATAAATTATTATTACTTTTATTTTTATTAAAGAATATATTTTTTAATATATTTTTATTTTTTGCCAGTCAAATATCAAATTGAAATAAAATAATGTATTGTTACACATTTTTCACTAATCAGATAATTAGCTAATAAATATGAACAAGAGTTGGAAAAGGGAATTAAATAATTATAAGAATAATACAAAAATAATATCTAAGTTCTATGCCAACTTCTATTAAAATTGTTATAATTCAAAAAGATGAAAAGAATAAGTAATAAAGTTATAGTGTTTTGATTAATTGTACTAATTAATTAATTTAATTAAAATTATGAATAAATTCTCTGTACTAGTATAATTATGTTCTAGAACTAACAAAATAACAAAAATAATAAAGACTCTACTAAATTCTTCTCACAAAAAAGAGATTACAATATTTTTAGTTGAGAAATTCCAAATAATTCAATTATAATAAAAATATCAAAAGACTAATCTATAACTAAGGTTGCTTGCCGAAATCTCTTAGTGACTGTCTAAATTCTGTCGAAATTATAATAAACTATTAGTAAATA
>CAJVPL010001098.1:0-16691 GCA_910591945.1 Ambispora gerdemannii | reverse complement strand
AAAGTGAAAAATAAAAAGTAAAAAATAAAAAGTGAAATAATAAAGTGAAATAATATTAGAGAATTTTATCATTATATAAATATTTTTGAAATTTTCATGTTTTTCGATTATTTTTGAATTTGCAATTTTTATGTTACTATTATAATAGTATTTATTAATATTTCTATTTTGTTAAAGTATTTTGAGTTTATTTTGCTATTGTTTAATCTTACAAGGAGTATGAAATTTTAAGACAAAATAATATTTAAAGTTATGTTTACCATTTTCAAGATTTGTCAAATTAGTTAAAGCAAGAGCATTATTAATAACTCTTTGATTAAATCAAGCAGCAGCTGCATCTTTCAAGTATTCACAAACAATTTGAATTTTTCATGCATCAGTAATTCTATTGGCTGTGATAGCAATTTTAAAATCTCTGAGTCATTTAACAGGATCTTGATTATCACTTTTGAATTTATGAATTGAAATATGATTCTTCTTAGCTCTTAGTTTAACATTTAGAACAGCAGTAAAAGCATTCAGCCCATGGAGAATATTATTTAAGTCAATTACCATTTCTTTATTTTCAGATTTTCAGTTACTTCTTTAAATTTAGAGTTTAATTCTTTTTCTGATGATTGTTTTTGATTATAAATATTCAATTTTTTTTCAGTATTAGTTTGTATAATTAGTTGTTCTTGGAAATCAATGTCTTGTTGTTCTTCTATTGGTTCTTCTTCTATTTTTTTGATAATTATTTGTTGATTTTCTATTATTTTAATATTGCTGACAGTTTTAGAGTAATAATTATTAGACATATTGAAATCTTCTTTGAATTCTAGGTTATAAAAATCTTCAAGTATTCTTTTAACTAATAATAATTAGTGATTAATTATATATTTGTTTTAATAAATAAGAGTATTTATTAGTTAAATTACTTATCTTTATAATTCTTTAGTTCCAATAGTAACAAGATTTGCTTTATAAATATCTTCAATAGTTGTTTAGTAATAAAGAATCCAGATATTGCATCTCATTCTTGGATCCAAGTGAGAAAGTTAACTAGAGATTCAATTATTGTATCAGAAGATGAAAAACAAATATGGCAGTAATATTATTGAGTTATCTGAGATATTATATCTTGATGTTAAGCTTCAAGATAAATGTCAAGATATGAATTAATAGATTCTTCAATAAAATTATAATAATTGTTCATAAAGAGAGTTTTAAATATAAAAGAAATCTTTGAAATTATTATTTTACAGAGGAAGCACCAAAATGTTATATATTTTTTAGTATTGGATAATTAGCTAATAAATATGAACAAGAGTTATGAGAGATAGTTAAACAAATATAAGAAGAATATAAAAATAATATCTAAGTCCTATATCAATTTTTACTGAAATTGTTATAGTTTGAGAATAAAAAAAATAAAGTAATAGTATTTTAATTAGATATAGTGTTCCAAATAACTGTATTAACCAATTAATTTATGAATTATTTAATTGAAGTACTTAATAATTTAACTAATCAATTAAATAACAAAAATAACAAAAGTAACAAAGACTCTTTCACTTTGCTCTTCTAACAAGAAAGAGATTATAATATCTTTAATTGAGAAATTTCAAATAATTCAATTATTACAAAAATATTAAAAAACTAGTCTATAACAAAATATTAATTCAATAATCCAATATTAACATTTTAATTAGCTCAATACAGTCTCAAAGCTACTTGTTCACAAGATTTGAAATGTACTTTTGAAAGGGGAATACTAATTATTTTAAATGTTAAAAGGTATTTGTTTTATTATGTTATTTATTCTTAATTCTGACATGTTAAATTAAAGCTTAACTATAACTCATATTTATATATTTTTTTCAAAATACAAATATAATATTAAAAACAAGGAAAAAATATAAAAGATAATTATACTAACTAAAAATAAAATTTCAATTACTAAATATAAAAAGTAAAAAAATAAAGGAGAAAAAATATAAATTTCAAAGAATTTTGATTGGTCAAATTATATCTACTCAAAACAAATAAATATAAAAATATAAAAAGTATAAAAAGTATAAATATATAAAAATATAAAAAGTATAAAAATATAAGATAGAAAAAGTATAAAAAGTATAATAGTACAAAGTAGAAAAAGTATAAAAGTATAGGAGTACAAGATAGAAAAAGTATAAAAAGTATAGGAGTACAAGATAGAAAAATAATAGTATATGAATATTATAATTAATAATATATAAGGAAATTGTAAAATATTTTAAGTTCTTTACATGATTTTTATAATTTTGTAAAATATTATAAATTATAGAATTAACAAATTTTATAACATAATTGCAATAGTATAACTAATATAATATAATTAAATTGGTAAATTTAAATATATATTATATAGATTTATTTTTTAAATTGAAATTATTTATCTTTATATCTATATTTAAAAATTAAATAAGTATAATTAGAGTAATTTTATTAAAAAATGAACTTGAGTAAGATATAAGATTGATTAAAAGTCTTAAATTTCTAGTTCTATATAATAAAATAATCAAAAATATTAAAAATATCAAGTATAATATATCTTTGCTCAAAGAAATTCTTGAAAAATTATTAATATATATCAAGTATATAATATACATCAATATCTTGGATTAGATCTATTGATTTGAAATTTATCAATATATAGAATATAATAAAAAAATTTATAATTTTGAGTGTGATAACTCAAGTTATAATTAAGTTACTAGATAATATGTTTTATTTTTTATAATACTTGGAATAGATTCTGATATATTTCCATATTTATAAATCATTTTTTGTAAATATCTGATCTGTTTTCCATTATATCAATTGGAGATATTATAATTAGATGAAATAGTAAAATTAAAAATCCATTTGCTTTATATAATAATAATCTGTTATATTTAAAAGATGTAGAAATTTAGCTAAATCTTTTATGTATCTAAAGTCATTGCATATTAGTTTGTGAAATATTAGTTCATTGTGATCAATTTTTCTTTTGGTTAATAGATTAATTACTTTTTTGGATATTTCTATTAGGATATTACTAGTTATGAAAATGATAATAGTTGATTGTTACTTATAGAAATAATAAGTTTAATTGCTTATTTCTAAAAGATCCAAATTATATAGAAAAATATATTATAATACTTATCTAGCAAATATGCATGTAGTTATAATCTATTAATCGAGTGTTTTTTAATTTTTGAAATTTGATTAATAAAAGTAAAAACAATTTAATTTTAAATTGATTTGAAAACTTATACTAGTTAATAAATATTTAATGTCTTACTTTTCATATTTCAAATTTAACATTTTTTCTAATATAAATTTGAAAATGGAGTATATTTTTTTAATATGATAAATAGTTGAGCAATTTTTATTATAAATTTAGAGTAATTTATTTCCAAGTGTAATCAAGTATAATGAAAAATAGAACAATTTAATATTTATTTTAAATTTCGAAAGTTTAAAATAAGATAAAAGCTTTAATTAATATAAGAAAAATTCGGCAAAATTATTTGTAACAAAAAATTCTAATGCTAAAAGTTGTGTTTGATAAAGTATATCAAGATAGAAAGATTTTTAATAATATATAATTAAATGAATTTGAAGATTTAAATAAATAGCATTGAAGTTTGTAAAAAATCAGAAATTTTTCAATAGTTTACTTGTATTTTTTAAATTTAACTTTCTCAATACTGTCTAGTCAAAAGATACTAAACTTTCTATTATTAAACCAGAAGGCGTGTATTATTTGATTATTTGATTATTTTTTCACTCTAACAAGTATGCTCTGCATTGAGGTATAGGGGCACGATCAAAACTTTCAGCTCCTCGTATTCACCACGATTTATCAAAAGATTGCTTCAAACTTGTTTTAATTTTATTACAAAATGAAAATTACCGCCTGAATTAATTAAGGTTAGCTTTCATGTTAGACAATGAGAGTCGGTACAATAAAGCAATGAAAATTTTCGGGAAAGACGACATTATTTATTATCTAGCAGTATGCGTGGGATTTTTTAAAATTTTTATCTAAAATGCAAATTATATATCATAAATTTTATGCCGATTTCTATATAGATAATTTTTGTTGAAATAAGTTGATGTAAATAGCAGTGTTTCAATTTAAAAGTGTGATATTGGGTTGTTTCAAATCAAAATCTAATTAACTCAGAAAAAGAATGCGAATAAATCATAGAATAAAAAAATTTCAATAAAACTTACATACATTTCATAAACCATCTAACAATTCAAATAAGTTCTTTCTACAATTTGCATCACCTTTATTGACTCCAGCCAAATAACTTCTTAATGCATCATGAATAGATTTGAATGTTCCTGTTCCATACTGTTAGCCATAGCAAAGAAATAGATTAAGGATTTGACCAATTCCACTCTCTCATGACACATAAATGCTATATTGATCGTTTGTCCCTACCTCATAGCATAAAGCTAGATTTTTTAGGCCAACAGGATAACCTTTATTTGCGGACTGAAAATACAATTTGAATGCTTTATTCTCGTCTTTTCTAACTCCAGCTCCGTATTCATAGCAGACGGCAAGCCAATTTTGAGCTTCAGGATAACCTCCTTCTGCGGATTTGCAATACCATTCAAATGCTCTAACAAAATTGATTTCAACTCCTATGCCATCAGTATAACACCTTCCGAGATTATATTGAGCAGCTAAATGCCCTTTGTTTCCTGCCGTGAAATACCAGTAAAAAGCTTTTTCTGGATGTATTTTCGTTCCTATACCCTGCTCATAACATTTTCCGACATTATTTTGAGCATCTGCATGACCTCCGTCGGCTGATTCTAAATACCATTGGAATGCTCTTACTTCATCTATTCTGTTTCCCTTGCCATTTTGGTAACTCAAACCAAGATTGTTTTGAGCAATTATGTTTCCGCCTATCGCTGATTTGAAATAGCATTCAAATGCTTTTTCATGATTTTTATGGCACCCAATCGCATATGAGTAACAACGTCCTAGAGCATTTTGTCCACATATGTTGTTGTTTTTCGCGGATTCGCTAAACCAGTAATGGGCCTGATTATAGTCAATTGTTGTTCCGATTCCGTTTTGATAACATTTTCCGAGAAAATATTGAGCATAGACTTCTTTCTGGTCTGCAGCTATTTGATAACACTGGAATGCACGCTTTTCATTACGTTGGCAATTGATTCCATAATGATAACAAAAGCCGATAAACGAGATATGTTGACTACTTGCGGTGTAACTTTGCAGAAATCTTTCGTATTCCGATTGTTCGTTTTTAATATGCATTGTTAGCTGCTGCACTATTTTGCTTATAGGTTCGCCAGTGTCGAGGAACTTGTGAAAAATTTTTATTAGTTTATCGGTGATGATCATTGTAACCGAATCTAACGCTAATAACGACAATTACAAATCATTGTATTTTTTTGATGATAACATTAATATTTTTACAAAGGATAAAAATGAAAAAAATACCGGCAGAGAATAATATCGAAGAGCTGGTTTCCATCATAACATAATAAGCAATGTGTAATACTGATTATAATATAATAGAGACCAATAACGACGACGACGACGACAGGAGACTTACGTATTTATTTTTATCGATAGTACATGTAATAGGTCATGTACATGTACGTATTGATGATCGCTTTGATTGTAAATTGTACAACATTATTACTATTACATGATATCGTTATTATGCGCATCATTGCCGTAAACGTAAACGATAACAATAATGTTTTAATATCGTTATACATGTACATATCGATATGTAGTGTTTTTTTGACTTGTGTACATAATGAGTCAACACAACTTACATTATTTTCCATGATTTCATCGTTGTGATAGCAAATCCACACTTTATACATTTTCCAAACCTTCTTTTTTCAAGATATTTAGTATTGATAAATATTCCAAAAGAAATCCATTCGAAAAAAAGTCATCAATTATTTTAGGATTTTGAATTAAGTCTGGTTTTGTTCGAGCTTAAATTGAACTTGAACCTGACCTAAAGTCTGGCTCGAAGCATTCAACCCAATTAAAGTCTGGTTTGAGTTCAAGTAAATGTTTGGAGAGGGTTCTAAGTTGTAAATCTTAATTAAAGCTATAAATTGATACAAGATATTGATTTAATAATGAATATTCAGAGAGTTATATAGGTTTAAATAATATTACGATTTTTGATCCACTTTAGTTATGCTACCGTTAAAGAATTAAGAATGTCATAATTATTAAAAGCTATATTTCTGTATGTTTTTCAAACGAAGAAATGAGGTATAGCTTGAGAAATTGGGTTTCTTTTATTTACAATATAACAATAATTTTGTAATTTATCGTCATAGCGATGTATCGCAGGACCCCAAATTTAATAGTAACGGGGACCAAAAATATAACCTTAAACTTTTTTGGACCCATAACCCTAACCCTACCCTCTTAGTAAATGGGGACATAGCGACATATCGCATATGCGATAAATTATAATTCTCTAAAAATTGATTTGTTTGCGTAACTTTGACTTACAAGTTAAATTTGATTGGTTTGTGGATTAACGAGTCATTATCGTTATTAACATTAAAAGTTTAACAACACATATCGATATAAGCGATTATCTCGTCATTATGGGTTCTCGCCTTCAAACAATACCGATACACGATTAGAAATTCAGGACTTAGGGAATTATGACTTTAAAAGGCAAAGTATTTATTATTACAGGTGGCGCAAGTGGATTTGGCGAAACATTAGCTCGTTATTTCGTTGTTGAAAAAGGGTAAAGAATTTAAAAATCCAAATTTTTATACGTGATTAGTGTTATATTTAATCAATAAAAGTTTGCTATTTAAATTTTTATGGTAATGATAGAACAAAAGTCGTTCGGTCGATATTAATAAAGAATTTGGTCTACAAATCGAAGCAGAATTAAATGCAAGGTGAATTTGAGGGGGTTTTTTAATCAAATTTTGATATAAATAAACATTCACAAATATATATCGATATTATATGCACAGTAAACCAAATTATGCTAGATTCGCTACGCGGATGTATCGAAACATAAAGATCTCGAGAATCTTCTCGAAGTTGCTGAGACGAAATTTGGTTGTGTTGATGTAAACTTTTTTTTGCTGTACTAGGCCAATATTCTTCAGAACAAATTATTTGATTATATTCACATACATAGATCCAATAATGCAGGAATCGCTCAAACTGAATTTTTTGAACAGACTGGCATACATTATTACTGTTCTTTATTCTACCAGGTGTTTTATAATGCTTAGCAAGAAAATAATGAATAATTTGAATTCAATTTAAATAGAAAGTTGGAAGAGAACAATGAGTTTTAACACTAATGCGGTAATCGCAGGAACACTATTGGCTATTCCTTATTTAAAAAACGAGGTGGTGGTGCAGTCGTTAATACTGCTTCTGTGACCGGATTGTATCCTTTAATCGTGCCTCGGATGCCGGTATATACTGCTGCCAAAGCTGCAGTATGATAATAAATGAACATTAATTTCTTAAAAGAGCATAGATTTTAAATATTGAAATATTATTGGTAAATTTAGATTATCGCGTTTAGTCAAGTATTAGAGCCATTGAAAGATGAAGAAAATATTTGTGTAATGCTGTTTGCCATTTTATGTTGGTAAAATCTTTATTTATAATATATCAAATATCCAAAAACCTAAAAAACAAATTACTAATACATTAATTCAAGATACCCCAATGCTATAGACGTTCGCCAAAAATCAAAAAAGTTTGATACATATGTCAGTGAATTTGGCACTATTTTAATTCAAGTTGTTATGAATGATTAGTATATGCTGTTGAAAATGACGCACTTTATGGTAACGTGATTGAAGCGTTTCCAAAGAATAAACTTTATGTTCGTCCTAAAGTTTTGTACATCTAAATCATAGTAGCAATCAAACATATTACTTATAAGAACTTGATAGATGATATGCTATGTCATTTGCTACAGCTTTATGATTTATGATATAATTTAAAAATTTCAAATAAAATTTATATATAAAATAACTCTAAAAGATATAAATTTTAATCTTACATAAAAAATAACTTTTACAAACATTTTATAGGTAAAATTTAATTAATTAATTTGTATATTGAATTAAAATACACAAAATTTGTATCTATATTACAAATATACAGTATTGTTTTCTGAGGATTATTTATAAATTTAATCTATAGAACAAGTCTAAATAAAAATTTAAACAAATAATACAATTTTATTATAACTTTTATAATAAAGTTATCAAATCAACAAAAAAATCCGAATAAATACTTTGATAGTTATTTATATTTATTTTTCCAAGTATTAATACATATCGTATATTTATAAAAATATTTTTATAGTTAAACATTTCCATTAACACTTTTATAGTTCAAGAATTATAATATAAATATTTAAAATTCACGATTTTTAGAGAGAAATATTTTTATTTTCTATAATATTAATACATATCGTATATTTATAAAAATATTTTTTTAGTTAAACATTTCCATTAACATTTTTATAGTTCAAGAATTATAATATAAATATTTAAAATTCACGATTTTTAGAGAGAGAGAAATATTTTTATTTTCTATAATAAATTAAATTAAATAGGTTAAGATTAATTATTAAATTTTAATTTAAAATAATTAATTAATTTAACTTAAAAAATTTTAATTTAAGAAAACAATCTAATTTTAACCATTAAAAATTTTAATATAAATAAATAATTATTGAAATTATAGAAATTCAAGTATTTAGAAATTCAAGTATTTAGAAATTAATTTAGAAAATAATATATTTTTTTTATATAATAAAGTATTATAATAATATACTTGCAATATAAAATTTACTTAATATATTCTGAATATAATAATAGTTAAATGAAATTTGACAGTATAAAAATAAATATTTTATATTATAATAATATTATAATATCTTGTTTTTATATAATAAAATAATAATAATTTTTAGAACTATATATATAATTATATTTTATACTTAGTATATTTAATTAAATATAACTATAATTTTACTATATTTAGTATATTTAAATATAATTTTACTATATTTGAATATCTTATATAATAAAATTTAATATACAATATTATTTTTCACTTTGTTTATAAAAATTTCACTTACAAAAATATATAATTATTAAAGATCAAATTTAATATAAAATGAGTTATTGACTTTAAAATTAATATTATTATTTTCAAATATATTTGTTAATTATTTCTTTTCAAAACAGTATAACTTATTAATAATTTTAATGTTTTTGAAGTAAAAATAGAATAGTGACATTTTAGAAGTTAAAAAACAATTTAATAAAAAATACATTTAATAATTATCTAGTTATAGTAGAAATAATAAAACAATTTTATGTTGGATTTTTATTTTTTATTCAAAAAATAAAAAATTTATAACTTTACTTGTTTTAAGAAACAAAAGACGATATAAGAAATATCTTTACTTTTAAATGTAATATAGAAAGTAAAAAGTATTACTTATTTTTGATTTACAAGCAACAGATTCTCACTTTAAAAATCTTTGAAAGTCAACTATTACTTAAAATATTATATGGATGCAAAAATCAAATTTGCTGGACTATTTCAATAAGTCGAATCAAAAAATGAGATGAAATAATATATTATTGCATGTCTGAAATCTGTGCCTACCCACCCACAATAACAGCAACTCAGCATATGATAATTAAAGGTTGATTTTAGGATTAGGGTTAAGAGTAGGATTAGGGTGAGAGTTAATGTTATATGTAAAATTTCCGCTCCAACTTTTTTGATTAGTGTTCCAAGTTAGATTTTTTATTTTTTCACATCCTTGTTGATTTGTGTCACTACGAGTGGACATAGATTCAGACATGCTACGTATACTATCCAACTCATGTCCTTTTTTAAAAAAAATACATTTTCAAATATGCATATTTACTCTCTTTTTTGTCTTTTCAACTTCCAGATCCAAGTATTATTTCAGTATTTAAAATAGGCTTGTTTGTTTAAATTTATCAAATTAAAGAACTTGATAATGTACAATTCTTTGAAAAAAGACATTATGTATCATATGGTGCGTGCCATCTATAATTTGCGTCAATTGAACTTCTATATTATATATATAGTTAGACAAAAAGTTGCATGTTTTCACCACTATACTATTAAACATTTTTATTTTATTTCTATAAACATATTGCGATTTTTCTATATTCCGGTTTATTTCCAATTTTGTAATTGGAAAATAACCGAAGTTTTTTAATTTAAAATCGGAATATATTTAAAGATTTTACACTATATCTCGGGAATTAGCGTTTCAATACAAATAAAATTAGTGTCATTTGATTCGTCTTGATATGTCAAATCGAATCACTGGTTCCGGAGATATCACGTAAAACATTAAATTTATTAGAAATGAACTGGAAATATAAAAAACGTTTTGCGATGGATATCTCGGGACCAGTGGTCAAAATCAAACGGATTTACCGCCATTCGATTCGATTCAGCATATCAAAGCAAATGAAATAACGGTGATTTTGTTTGAATAGAACCATCGGTTCCCGAGATATCATGTAAATAACCTTTTAATTTATCATCGACGAAAAAAAACAATTAATGGAAGTAGAGCCATCTTTGTCAGAGGCAGTGATGGTAAATGACCAGGTCATTTGCTCATTTTGTAAACGACCTTAAATGAAATGACCTAGATCATTAGTCATTTCGGTCATTTAGATCATTTGTCATGTGATTTATTTTTCAACAAATAGAGTTTCAGTGAGTCATTTTTTAATGACGTCACAAGTTTAATTTTACTTTTATTGGATAAAAGAAGATTGTGAGATCACTTGACTTTTTAAATGACCAATTATGTCATTTGACCTTTTAAAATGACCGGTCATTGGTCATCGAAGTCATTTGGGTCATTTAAAGTCATTTACCATCACTGGTCAGAGGTACAAAGCATAAAAAGTTCGTTCCGATGATTATAGAAATACGCAAATTTGGATTAGTTGCGAACACTTGTCAGAAATAGCAGTTTGATTGGTAAATATTATTATAAATATCAAATACTTAAAATACACGTCTATAGAATGAATAGCTAAATACTCGAAATATAATTTTATTTAAAGATTCGTATTAAAACAACCAATGAAAGATTTCTTTATACATTAATAAATAATATAAGTATACAGTTTAATAGTTTTTTTTTGATATATTAAACGAAACGGTTTTGTGTTAAATACAGTCCCCCAGAAAAGTAATGGCCGGCGGTTTTTTTATTATCATTTTATTTTTACATAATAACATAATATAAAATGTTATTATTATAATATATATAAGACTTTAGATCCTAGAAATATTAATATTTAATATAATTTTTTCTATTTTTTAATATTAATGTAATAATTTATATCTCAGAAATTTTCAAAGAAGATTAATTTTTTTACTTTTTTAAATATTTTAAGAAACAATTAGTATTTTATGCTGATTTTTTGGAATTAGCTAGATGTAAATTGGGGAAACAATTTTTTTAGTGGGCAAAAGCTAATTAATAATGTAGTTTTCGAATTATTGAGCTTTGTTTAGTGGCAACCCCTAACCAAACCGTTTGTCAAAACCTTTAATATCTCGAAAACTTTATAAGGAACTGGTTTTAGAGTATTATGAAAAGGTGTTCAGCCGATAGATTTACAGTTACCATAAAAATTTCAGAGAAGCAAACATTTTCTGTGATTTTTAATGTTAATTTAAATGCCAATCGGCCATTACTTTCCGGGGGACTGTAATATAAATTCAAGGCTATTGTGAATTAGGCTTAAAATCTGGAGAAGAAGCATAACTATCTCATATTAGTAAATTGATTTTTAGCATAATTTGGAACCTGCGAAATCATGGGATGTTGGATATTTTGATTATTAATTTCGGTCAGTTGCTATGTATTGCTGTATTCACTTGAGTAGGTAATAAAGTATTAATGTTCTTATTTGTTCCTCTTCTTCGATTGAAAAATATAATTACTATGAAACCTGCAAGTAAAACTATTATAATTGACCCGAATATGGGATAACAATTATAGTTCTTTTCTGATTATTATCAGATGATGTTGCAGAGATGGGCTTGGAGTGACAAACTCATCAACTCATGTATAGTCAAGAGTTTGATAGATTGTCTATTGGAATTTTCAGCCCTAAAGTATCCTTAAATTTAAATTCAAATTAATATTTATTATTGAGCTTTTAATTATAAGTAATTTAATAAATAATTACCTAGGCATAAAATCATAAAATTATTATATATGACAGTTGTAGGATAAGACGATACATCGGTAATGTTATGCTTGTTTTTAGTTAGAAACTCTGAAAGTTGCAGGTCTAAAGTTATAAAATAATCAGGCAGAATGCCTGAATTATTCGATAATGAGCCACCATATAGATTTATGCTTTGATTGTCGGCGCTATGATTTATTTGAGGTATTCGTATGTGATAGTTCAAACATTTATTGTTGATAAATACTTTCTTACCTAGAACAGCTGAGTAAAGATAACGGTAATTTATATATGTATTAGTTGTCGTTTGCTTGTAAATTAGCACTCAAACAATCACAAATATAATTTATTTACAAAACTCACTTACTCTTATATCCCATGAATCATCTTAAAAGAAAAATTTAAATATCGCATTTATATATGAAAAAATACATATAATACCAACACATAGGATCAATGAGGTTTATAATAATGCCACCAATGAATAAATTTTGTCATCCTGAATATAAAATCTCTTTGCGCAGGAACATAAGAAGGAAGAACTCGACGCCATGTTGAGTCAATGTACATGGCCTGATCTGTATTTACGGTATACGTATCCACCCAGATAAAAGCTTTCCTTTGTCATTAAAACTCGATCTAATATCTCCGGATATAACAGACGAAATTGAAATTGGATAAGACGCTACATCAATTTGATCAAAGCCGTTTGCGTAAGCTACTCGTTTCAATTACTTTCACTGTACGGCTATTCATTATATTTCATAATTAATTGAAAAAATTAGAAAGTAAATTTGCATTTTTACTTACAATTAATTCACCAAACGCATATTAACGAACGATTGTTTTTTAAAGCAGTACGGTGGCGAAACGCCAACGCATTTAATGGATTACCAATTTTGGTGGATGTTGGTTCTGATGTGGTCCAATTTACAGAAAAAGCTAAGGAAAAAGCATTGGTCTTGTTAATGCCAAATAGTGATATCAAATAATATAATTTTGATGTCAATAAATTTCCAGGCTCTGGTTGTTTTAAATTATTAGGCAAGTATGATAATTGCGCATTTATTATTGAACAAAAGGAAAATGAAAGATAAATAAATTAATAGCATAAGAACATGATTTTATGTTTATTGATTTATTGGGTCATTATCGTTATCAAAATTGAAAGTTAATTTAAATGTCTATCGTTACCGCTACATACTGTTACCATTCTTAACAAAATTTTGTAATGCCAAAAATTTTATGTTATCGTTATCTAGATTAGAGTCTCACAAAAATTTTTAATTTTATCATGTTATAACTTAGCATTGTGACTAATTTTTATTCGAAGTTAGTATTTCACATGATTTGATTAAAATAATATCTAATTAAATGATATCATTGCTTTGTATAATTTGTGAGATGACGGATATATATCCCAGCGGCAAGACCAAACGAACTTAAAAACTAAATACAATAATCAAAAAGAAATTAGTGTTACGTTGTTTTCATGCATGTAAAATATTTGCTGCTTACTGTTTTTGACTTGTAAAGCACAAAGCTGACGAAATACAAAAAGCTTTGGAACGTACAAAGATAAATCATAAAAAGCTAGATTATTGTTAGCGTTAGCGTCAAAGATGTGGAAGGCAATGAGGTTACTATAAAAAAAATACATGTATATAGAATGAAATTACAATTCTGAAGTAAAATAAATTTATCCCTTTAAAAGGATAAAATCAGGGTTTGCCCACGCGACATCAATTTCTGGAAGTATCATAAGCAGCACTCGGAATCGAACACGCGACACTTGTCGCCCAGAAAGACATCATAGGCAGCGTTCAAACCAACCGAGTCAAAGTTACCTTTGGCGAAAAAATTGGTTAAATTCATAAATTTAAATTATTATGATAATGATAAAGTAATAATAAACCAATATTTAATTTTTAGAAACTGCATAAAAATGACTTTCTGCTCCAAAAATTACGCCACCAGAGTTCTCTAATGCTATTTACTACACACGAGAGCTTTAAAGCAAGTGTTCATAGCAATAGTGCCTAGTAGCGATGATAAGTAAAAAATTTTCAACAAGATTAATACGTATCTCAACGGAAGGCAGAAGACCATCCCTATAGTGTAACCATAAAAACAGCATTTAGATTCCTGGAAGCAAATTAACTTACCGAAGCCCGAAGTCGAAAAACATTCCCCATGCATGAATTTTAATAAGTAGAGTTTGGAAAGCTGATTTGTATATTTAGCCACAGCTTCAAGCAGACGTCGCTGAATACTATCCACACTAACGTCAACGTTATAGTTTTTCATTTTATGTTGTATTTCAGTGAAAGTTACTTTTTTTGCAAGCTCTCTTATTTTTTGTTTGTTTAGAGTTGTAATTTGTTTCTGACCCGATTTTGGTTCAAACCCAGCAGTTGTAAGAACCAGATTACAAGATTTTATGAAGAAGTATAATACTTCTTACGTCTCTCTCTTTCTCTTTCTCTCTTTCTCTTTCATTATTTAAATCTTTTGTTTTATTCCATTTTTTGATTATGTTAAATATTGTACCTTTAGCACAACTGATATACTTTGCAGTGGCCGCAAGTCTAAGCTTTGGACCTTCGGGATGGATATGTAAAAAATAATGATTTCATAACGCTTGTTTAAGGGAATTTACGATGTAGCGGCAGATAGAAGTTTGATGATTAACGTATACGTACATGTACATGTAAGTAGATTATCAACTAGCCTATAAAAGACATCAATGATCAGCCGTTTTGTGATGTGAACGGAAAATTTCAGAGCATTACACAATACCGTAAAGCACTCTGTATAGTATTTTAGACTAAGATTATTTATTAATTTTCTAGAGTCGTGCCAAATATCTTCAGATATTGTTGTATTCGATTGTCATCTACGCATTTACAAGCGTTAATAACGCAACCACTTTTTCTGGACCAAAAGTGTAAACCTTTCCAATTTTTTATAGCACTTTAATCAGGATAATTCCCCAATCCATCACTTTTAGCATATGATTCCACAAAATATTACTATATTAACACGCTTTTAATCTTAGAAAATTTTGTTTCTGTTATCCTAAAGGATATAATATCAAATTTCGTGAATTTTTAACAATTTCTTATTAAATTATAGGCAAAAAAACATATTCAGCATTACTTTTCGTATTGACTGTATATATAACAATTATAAAAATAATACAAGATCAAGTTAATTAACTGCTAAAAAAATAGTTAATGAATTTTAACTGAAATGATATTATGAAAAAAGAATTAGAATATACAATAAAATAAGTATTAAAAAGAAGAAATTAATAAAAAATGAAAAGCAATATAATAATAATATAAATAATAATAATAATAAATAATCAAAAATAGAAAATTAAATTATCAAAATTTGCCTATAATAGTTATTAGATTAATTATTGATATAATTATTATGAGGAAGAGAATTACAAGAAGAATTTAGTTTCCTATAGGAGCTCAGTCTTTTAAAGAGAGAAATAATGTTACTGAAATAATATTAAATTCTTTGATTTTATAATTTTGATTCTTAATTTTCATATAAATATCTTTCTCTAACAACATATATAATAATTCTTCTATAATTAGTCTCTTGTATTATTTATATTGAAAATCAAGTTTAGAAATATTTCAGTATAAATAACATTATCTTTTTTTACTAGTATTATAATAATCTATCATTCTTTAATATTAATATATAATAATAGTAATTATCAAACAGATGATAATTATCTGAAAAATTAAAAGATATTGAATGATTATTATCTGGTTGTTCTAAGAGAAACCATTAATGTAGAATACTAACCTTAGAATTAGTATAGTAATTCAAAATTGTATATAGAATCATTTTTGATTCTCTGAGAAGACATGATTTAATAAAATAACAAAGTTCTTACTTGTAGTAATAATATTACTTGTGAATATACTATTATTTTGTTTTGTTTTGTAACCAAACTTCAAACCTTGTGAATAATTGCAAGTAGTGAATGCTTCTCCACACTAAAGAAACTGTCAAATTCTTTTAAATTGTTGTTTTGATTTTGTTTTCTTTGTACAGGCCGTATAAATAAGTCCTGTCAATTTGCCTTTTTGAATTTTTCTTTGACGGGCTGTATCAACAAGTCGCATCAAACTGTCTTTTAGTATTGAGCTTTTCTTGAACAGGCTGTATCAATAAGTCCTGTCACATTTATAAATATAAAAAAGAATTTATTATAACAATTTGATTTTTGTTACAAGCGTGATTCTATTCTATTTCCTTTTGCAAAATTATTGAGAAAAGGTCGATTGTGTACAAGTCGCCACGGGAAGTCTTTAGAACACCCAAAGGAACCCTTTGATCGTAAATAATTCAGTCTGACTCATTAT
>CAJVPL010001097.1:0-16700 GCA_910591945.1 Ambispora gerdemannii | reverse complement strand
AATATATTTGCGAAGATTAATTTTATTAGTCTAATGATGGTTACTAAGTCTTTTTTTTCTTTTTTTTTTAATTTAGATTATCCAAGCTGTGCTTTCGTTGGCAAGGTTGCAGATACTCGTTGGCACGGTAATTGTATGAACTATAAATCGAATTTTTACAGCTAATCAAGGATCCTTATTGGTATCGGTGATATAATGCCTGGTGAATAAAGAAAGAGAAACATTAAATTGGGAGTTGTATACCAGATAATTTTTAAGATCCTTCATTACTTCGTTTTCTAAAGCACTGCGCGAAAGAACATATCATATTTTTATGATTATCAGCAAAAAACACCGATTGATTCGAACGCATTAATTAATTTATTAAAAAATATAATTGCTTTAATTATAATGAATTATATAATTAAATATCTTTTGTGTATTATTCTAGGATACTCTTCCCTGAGAAAACAAAGCACTATCGCCGAATGAAACCCTAGACATCATGTTGAAAGCTCCAAATTTACATCGATTCGGTGCGTGAATTTGTAGAAAAAGATAATAAAGCTGGCGGATATACACCACGAGTATGTTCTAAATTCTTTAATTGAACTGGACGATGGCATAAGTATTCTATAAAAATGTTATTAATGGTTTGCTGAATATAACTAAAAAATAACTCAAATTTTCAACATTTGCAGAAGAAAATACCTTAATGCAAGAATTGAACCAGGTTTGTGGCTTTATGACTTTTAGCGTGCATTAAAATTAACTTTTCTATTTTCTTTATCATGTAAGTATAGCCATTAGTGGAGTTTCACGTATCAAGGAAATCACAAATGCGTTAAACACTAAGCACATCGAAAGCTTGTTTCTGATACGGACTTGAATAATCAAAACTCGCCTCGAGATAACTTAGCCTGGAGATGTAAGCAATCATTTTTTACTTTCCTGCAAAATCAATAATTTATCTGCCAAGTCTATTGAAGAAGTTTATAAATATGATGATTGCTTTCTAACATTATTTTGGACTTGGAATCTATTCAAAAGCTACAGACAAAAAGATATATTATAATTAGTAATGCTTCTAATCATTTTAGCTGGAAATTGGCGTCAAACAAGTTGCACGAACCATAATAAACACGCGTAAATTAAAATTAAACTCAAATGTAAGAAATTCAATACTTGATTTCTTGTTGTTCTTAATATTGATTATGTATAATAATAATGTGTAATTGTTCCCGTGTTATACTATACTCAAAACTACCACTCTGCAGACCAGGATCAAATAATTATAGGATTAGGATAACTAGCTCGTTATATTTTAAACTACAAGTATTAAGACACGTTCTACTTAAGGTTGTAGTGAAGGTGAATATCTAGATTCTGACTAATAATATAACGAATGAGAATCAATAATATTGATATAATTTTTATTATAGGAAATTCTAATAGTCGTCATTTATGGATTGCAAGATGAACTGACAACCGAAGGTGATCTTTATATATGTAATAAATTAGGTATTGTTGGACTTTAAAGAATGTCAACCAAGTTACAGTAAACCATGGCAAGACACCGCCTTATACTTGATTTCTTATCCCACTCTTCCTTAGAATTATGAATGGATCATTTATTAAAAAACTATTTGTAAGGGTACATTATAATTTCACATTAACAATTTTAGCTGACTAATGACAAGAAATATAATAACGATAAAGCGATATTTTTTTCCACCAAATGGTTAAATTCTAATCGACACGATGATTTAAATATATTCCTTAATGTAATAATGCATCCTTTGAGAGAAAGTATAGGCATTCGCCATGGTAACCCAGAAATTATGTTACCGATAAATTGCTCTAATTTATTAATTTATTGAAGTTAATAATAATACATTGCTAATTTATTAGTTAGGGTAAATAATGGGAACCAAAAATTAATTTATTAGGGTAAATGATGGGAACCAAAAATCCCACCGAACATGAAAAGAATAGTTGATAAGTGAATTTATAGTAAAAAAAAGGGTTAACGCGTATAAATCATCTCAATTGGGTACTATTTTTATTCTTCATAATTATCGACCTGAAAAAAACAGAGATGAACAATAAAACTCAGTATCAAACAAAGGAATCAATAATAACAAACAATAGCTTTTTTAATACATACTTCCAATGTTATAGTCTTACTACTGTTTATTTCTTGATCGCGATATATCCCCACGAGAGCTTGTGCTTTCTCGTAAAGAGTACTTTTTAGTGATATGACAACAAACTGAAAAGTGTCGGACGCGTGTTCTCGAATATAATTTGCAATTTTTCCCACATTTGTATTGTCAAGAGCAGCATCCACCTCGTCGAGTACAAAAAATGGCGATGGTTGATAGCTAAATTTTATGGATTCTTTAATAAAAAGAACTAAAGCTAATGATGGAGAAATTATTATTCGAAACTTTTAATGTACCTGTGAATAGCAAACAACAATGCTAAGGCAGCCATGGTTTTTTCTCCACCAGATAACTGCTCCATATCACGAAATCGTTTCATGGGAGGCATGGCGTGATACTTTACCCCATCTAAATAAGGTTCCTGCGGATAAATGTTAAGAGGTGTTAATTACTCCGATAATAAATTATATTCACAGGATAAAAGATTGTCAATACCTCTGTATCTTCTAAACTCAAATAAGCTGTCCCGCCTAATGGGAAATTTCGACTTTTCGTCAAATCCTTGTAAATTTGGTCAATCCGCTCTGATATATGACTATATGCGTCATTAAAGCGTTGATATCTGATGAAAGGCAATGAAGAAACTTTTGAGAATTTCTAGAATTACTAAAATTATTAACATTCTTATCATAACGATAATGTTAAAATATTTATTTACCTTTTTTGTTTGATTATATTGAACTTTTCCTTTGCGGTCTTTGCTTGTCTCCTTGCGCTATCAAATTCTTTTTCTGTGTCTTGCAAACGTTGCTCAACAACATCCAATCTAACATAAATATTGTTTCTTAATTTCTTAACTTTTAACAAAACAGAAAAAAAGATAAAAACACGAACCTCTCGATAGCTTTTAGGTTAGGAGCCATCCTTTCAATTTCCGCATTCTTTTCAGCAAGCGAAGCGTGGAATTGTTTTTCCATATTTGCCATATTATCTGTATTGGTCTAAATAATTTCAAAGTAGATACATAACCATGCGTCATGGTTAAGATGTTGAATTTTCGATATTAAGAAATATTTTCTTACATCTGTCTGATGTCGGGTCAATTCTGAGAAATCAATTAATACTGGCCAATCGGTATCCAGCCGTGCATATCGATCTGCTCCTCTAGTTGATGGACCAGGCTCATCATCGATTTCCATTTCAAATGGATCGTCTTGAGGTTGCTTTACATTTATTTAATATTAATGAACTATCAATGCATTATAGAACAAAATTTTTAGGAGATTACCTGATCTTCAATTGGTATATCATCCAGTGATCCTTCAAGTAACGGTAAATCAATCTCCTCCAATTTACATTTGCGAAATATAGAGAATTGGTCACTACGATTCCTTTTGATGTCATCTTCCTATAATAAATAATGGATGTAAACGAAAGAGTTTATAAAGTGAATAAAAAAGAATCACTAGAACGCACCCTTTTGATCACATCTTTGGATAATTTATCAAGTTCTTTATTGACTTTTCCCAATTCTTTTTTTATATTATTTAGCATATCTGTCTTAGCAGAAAGTTCTTCCTTGACTTTTTCTAAATTTTCGTTGAGTTCCTGAATCTCTTCCGAGATGTTTTCATTATCCTGTATGATTTGATCCCGTTTTGCTTCATAGTCTGACAAATTATAGGTATCTCTGTCAATTAACTCTTGAAGCTTTACTAAGCGGTCGGCAGTTTCATTGAGTTGCTCATCCGCGAATTTTAACCTTATCAAGTATAAATATTTTCAAAGGTCAGATACATAAGAGGCTAAATTATAAGTTTAACAAATGTCTTATGTTTTACATACTGATTTTGAAGTCGCGATTGTTTCGTAGCAAACTGTAATTTTTTTTCAGCAGCTTCTTGTGTCATCCTTAGTTGACGTTGTTCGTATTCACGTATATTCGCAACTCTAATTTTCTCGCAGAATTCGCCAAATATGCTATCTTCAATTGCATTGATTTCACCTTCTAGCAAGGCAATTCTTGATTTCAGAGCGGCTAAATCATTTTCAGCCTATAAAGTTTTTAATAATTGGAGACTAATAATTTAAATGTAAAGTTGTATAACATTCATAAACAAACCTTATTGGCATTTGGTTGTATATGTTTGATCTCACTTTGAATCAAGTTCAATTCCTCATCTGTAGAAGCCAATCTCCGCCTTGTTGCATTCTACATGTGAAGTTATTGAAAAAACTTGCATCATACAAATTGAATTTCCACAACAAAAAAACACGATCAAAATAATATTTTTATTCTGAAAATGAAATAGCAATATACCTGATCTTCACGAAACAAAGTTAATTTTGATTCGAATGCGGATATTTCACCTTTAATTTGTTCCTCGATATTACCTTTACGTTTCGATTTGCTCAATTCATTTAATTGCGACATATAAGAGTCCCGTTTACGACTCATTGCTGCCATTAAGAGAAAAATTTCAAAGTTAGTTTGATATCATATACATATACATATACATATATTTATCTCTATGTAAAGAAATTTATTTACCATCAAAGTCTGACTCTTGGAATTTTCGTGCACCAGCTTCTATTCCGCTTTGACCACCAGTGATTAGGCCACTCTTATGTATAATTGTGCCATCTAGAGTGACAGCTATGAAAAGTACGCAACAATCTCAAGTTATCGTCTATTTCGAGCATATAATTTAGACTCTTTAAATTTACCGATAGATATTTAAAAATACCTTTGACAGCTTCATTTTTCCCATAACAAATTGTTTTGGCTATTTCCAAAGTATCACAAACTAAGGTATTTCCACAGGCGTATTGAAAAGCTCTCTCATAATCTCTTTGAAAAGTGATTACATCAATCGCTAACCTTGCACCTTTTAGCATACTCCTATACTTATCATTAATAGGTTTTACAGAAATCGTATCCAACGGAATAAAGGTAGCTTGACCTAGTCGTTGCTCTCGTATGTACTATTAAAAAGCGCAAGGCTGATGTTAAGCTAACGTAAAGAAAAATTTGATCAGATTCGTGCAAATCCTAACCTTAATACATTCAAGTCCAATTTTCTCTGTCTCGACAACAACAGCTTCCATATTTCTTCCAAGAATGATTGCTATTGCCACGTCATATTTCCGTTGAGTAGTTTTACATAAATCGATCATTCGTCCATGTACACCTTCGGGGAACACTCTCATCAGGCTTTCGAGTAAATCTTTCATTTTTTGTCGGCGCTCCAATTCTCTCTGATCCACTCGGGCGTCCATGAGTTGATTGAGAATTTCTTGAAGTTTATGATTTAATTCATTTTCTTCACGACTTTATGAAAAGAGCAGCAAAGTTTAGCAGGAACAAAAAGAAAGAATCCCGCAGGTTTTAGATTACCGACCTAATTTTACTTCTTTCGACAACAAGTGAATTAAGATCTCTCTTTTTTGTGTCGATATCTGCTAAGAGTTGCGACACATATTCTGAAACCTTTAAAGAGATGATAGATCCATTAGATTCAATATAAAGGACACATGAGAAATTTGATCTATTACTTTTTCTTCATGACTTGATAGTGCATCTTTGTCTTCTATAAGTTGCTGACGACGCCGGTTTAATTCGTCCAATCTTTCTTTTAATCGTCGTGCAGATTCATTATCAGTTTTCTCTTTACGATATAGATTTTCAAGCTCCTGCTTTTGAGTCACAGTTCTTTTGTTTACTTCTTCTTTCCTGTCGATACGAGAAATTGAGGATGATTTCTAAAATTATTTACCAATAACACAAATTCGAACTAACTTTTTATTATATTCCGCAAGTTCATTGGAATTTAAAGACGTATTTCTTTTACTGCCTCCTTGACTGCTTTCCTCTTTTATTCAAAGAAATTCAATAAATAAATGATTTTAGCACAAATTCACTTTCCACAAGTCAACTCGAAATCTACCTTCAAATTTAGCTGCAGCCCTGTTTACATTTTCAAGTTCATTTCGTAACCTCTCGACAGCTATGAACTATGAAAATTAACAGAAAGATAATTAACCGACATCTAATTATGTTTCAACACTATATAATATAAATGCAAGCCTACCTGTTTTTCATGCTCCTTTCGGACCTTTTCTGCATTTTGTTCATATTGAATCAATTTCTTGCTAAAATGCGAAATCTTTTCTTCTAAAGTCAGCAAAGTTGGACGCTAAGATTGTCGTCTTAGAATCAATAAGAAGTCTCATTTATCTATTTACACAATAGAAAATATAAAAAATATACTTTGTCTTCAATTTCTGCCTCTTTTCCTCTTATTTTTCTTTCCAGATTGTTTCGTTGTTTATCAAATTCACTTTTTCCTTGGCGCGCTCTTCTTAATTCTTCATTTAAATCTTGCTAGGAAATAAAAAACACGGAAATAAATTTTGATTTAGATTAAAGTTCGCGTGCACGCTAATATGTCATGAGTGTTAAAGCGAATTCCTTCTTGATACCTGTTCCTGTTGTTTTTCTTCGACCTGGTCATTAAGTTTATCAATTTGCTTTTTGTAATAGTCGATTTTCTTTTGAATGTGAAACAATTTCCAAAGAAGAAAATGGACTTCAATTTTCGCCTAATAAAATTATTATATTCATAAATCCATTATTATACAGCTCGATTTAATCGAATTGGATGAAAGTGTTCACAGCTCGCTTACTTTTTCGGCCAATAATCTTTCAAAACGTTCGGCCTCCTGCTTTTGTTCCGTGTACTGTTTGATTTCTGCATTGATTCCACGTTTCTTATTAAAATTGAATGTAGAATTTTCGGTAGCCCTTTCTTGTTGAACTTTCAATTGCTCATATTCAGCTTTCAACTC
The DNA here is from genome assembly GCA_910591945.1 of Ambispora gerdemannii. Taxonomy (NCBI): domain Eukaryota; kingdom Fungi; phylum Glomeromycota; class Glomeromycetes; order Archaeosporales; family Ambisporaceae; genus Ambispora; species Ambispora gerdemannii. Next base: position 9,708 of record CAJVPL010001097.1, on the reverse strand, counting down.
CAAAGAACTGGCAAGAAAAATAAAATAATCAGAGAATTTCAAAAAGTGGATTTGGCTTTCATTATCACAAAATATTTACCCGCTAATTTGCTCGATTAGCTTTGTCAAGTCCTTGGGAGACTGTGATGCGATAGCTTCAACATCACCCTGCAGAAAAGAATCAAGTAAAGAGTCAATATTATGGATCGTGTATTCATAAAAAGGATACAAAATTTTACCTGAAAGACAAGAAAATTTCTAGCCTTGACCAAAATGTTTTGTTTTTCAAGGGTGTCGTTATATTTCGCATATGTGACCACTTTATTACTTATTTTATACTCGCTCGTTCCGAATGAGGTTATGCTAATATATTTATCGATAGGATAATGCACATTATATATGCTAAATACTCTGTAAAATCAATCGACCAACTATTATTATCAAATTGGCATATACCTTCGAGTGAATTTGATCTCGTTTCCACCATCGTCCTGATATACGGCCATAACCCATGCCCTTCTAGGATTGTTGGCACGTCCTTCAGTTGATTCGATGTCAAGTTCATCATTTTCCTCATCTTGCATAGCGCGTCCACGATATATTAAATCACGTAGCTGTGACGAGCGTAATTGTGCAGACTTTACACCCAACACAAAGGAAATAGCATCCATTAGGTTCGATTTGCCTGTCGTAAAAAGAATGAAGAATTGATATGAAGAGCTAAATGAAAATTCGATAATATATTTTTTTATTAACACTTTGTACTGGAACATGCTTAGTATGAATAATTGGCAAGGTATTTCGAGAACCGATTAAAAGGACCATTGGCAAACAGGCTATACCGAAAGTTTTGTTAAGATTAAAAAAATCCCTAACCTGATCCATTAGGTCCAATTACCGAGGTAAAATTAAGAAATGGACCAATGGTTTGGTGCCCCTTATATGATTTAAAGTTTTCTAGCTCTAAACGTATTAGGCGTCCCATAATCCGCTCACTCTTTTGAAAAATCCGCGAGGAACAACAATAAATTTGGGTTTAAGAACTAGAAAAAGAGTAATGACGTGCGCAATAGGTATATTTTATAAAGAAACGCGTAAATGAATGTGGTGCACGTCTATTCCTCTTTTCAAGTTTTGGAATCACGTGAATTCTTTATTTAAAATAAACGACATAACTGTAATTCAATAAAATGTAACAGAAAACTACGACAAAACACTTTTTCGCAATAAATGCCAAAAACACAAGGTACTAAAACAAGATCCTATGAAGAATATGCGCGTTCACGCGGCTTTAAGCTCACACATCAAAGTGTAGACATTGAAATTGATCTGTGCACTTTTTCAATAAAGGGTTCAACGACGCTTTCCATATCGTCATATAAAGAAGTTTCGAATGAAACTGTCCGCTTCAACAGTAGACAGTGCAAAATTTCAGAAGTGCAAGTCAATGGGACCGGATCAGAATTTATTATCGCGGCTGAACAAGCTTATCATGGGGAGGTGGAAGTTAAAATCCCTGAGGAACATTTACCTAAATGGGTTAAAGGGGGGAATATCGAAGTTAAGGTTTACTATAAATTAGAGAAGCCACAAGGGGGGATTCATTATGTTCAAAGGGATGCAAGAATTGCTCCACATTTTCATCCTCACATGTATACAATTCATCAGCCGACAATTGGCGCTGCACGACTTTGGCTCCCTTCTATAGATCATCTATTGGAAAGGTGCACATGGGATTTGAAGTTTACAGTATCGAATTTCGCAAAGTATAATATGATCGTTGTCTCGAACGGTGTATGTATCGAAGAAAGCAGCGTCGAAGCACCGATTGATCCGTCATCAAAAGAAACAGTAACAAAAAACATTTTTAAATACAAGTTGGATGTGCCAACATCGGCACATCATATTGGTTTTGCAGCGGGACCATTTGAACATGTGGTGTTTGAATATGGTGATAATGGTAAAAATCACCCGGAAATTAGTGGTTACTGTCTTCCTCGTCGATCTGCAGTGTTAAAATCGACCTTTGGTTTGGATCTCGCTGATCGTTGGTCATTTTTAAACGATGCCATGAAATTTTTCATGGATGAATATCAAAATTTCCATAATCATTTTCCGAACTTGACCGAGCCTCAGCTGTTAAAATCACCTGGATTCTTCCCGTATCAATCTTATAAACTGGTATTCGTCGAGAACACTTTTGCTCCTGTTACATCGCTGGCGAGTATGTCAATATGTAGCTTTGATCTTTTACATCCTCCCGAGATTATTGATCAAGCTTACGATACACGGGTGCGAATGGTTCAAGCCTTGGCTACTCAGTGGTTTGGCGTGTTTATCCTGCCGCTGTTTATGTCCGATGTATGGCTAATACTTTCATTGGCGAATTATTTTGCACTATTGTTCTTAACGAAACTTTTTGGCAAAAATGATATGAAATATCGCATTAAAAAGGATATGGAACGAGTATGCCAAATGGATGTTGGACGACCTCCGTTAGTAGATCGTAATATTGGCAATCAATTGGATAACAAAGACGTAGATTTTATGCGACTTAAAGGGACATTGGTTCTTTATATGCTTGATATTCGCATACGTAGATGCGCATATTACCCCGGAATTCCCGGTGTAATAGCATCTATTCTACGTGCATCCCAGAATAATCGATTAAAATTTAATTTAATTTCGACGAGGATCTTTACGGATGAATGTACAGCTGCTGTTCCCGAACGGGTGGACATGATTAAAAGATTCTTCCAACAATGGATATATTCTAGCGGCTGTCCTAAATTTGACATCAAGTATAACTTTAATCGTAAAAAAATGATGGTGGAATTTCAAATATCACAACAAAATACCAACGCCATTGACGGCAAAATCGGTGATGCATTTGCGTGTGGTATTAAGCCAATGCCTGTATTTACAGGACCAATGATCGTCTGTGTTCATGAAGCCGATGGAAAATCTTATGAGCACATGCTCAATATCCAGGGTTCAAACGAAAAACATCAAGTTCCATACCATACGAAATATAAACGTATACGAAGAAACACGAAACGTTTCAAAGAAAAACAAGCTGCAGCTAAAGAAGAAATGAAAGCATCAAATGCAGGATCTGTAATGTGGGGATACAAAATTAGTGACAGCGAAAAATATGAATGGGAGTTTACAGCGTGGGGGGAAGAAGTTGACGATGAAAAAGGTAATTCTACTGGAGAAACCTTTGAATGGATACGCGTAAATGAAGATAATGGGTGGCTCTGTGAGATGCAATTTAATCAGCCGGATTACATGTGGGCAACTCAATTGCAAAAAGATATCGATATCTTGGCCCAATATGAAGCCGTTCAAATGCTTGGAAATCTACCTTCACGCGAAGCTTCAAGCACTCTTCTTCAGACATTGTTGGATGAGAGGTATTACTGTAAAGTACGCATGGAGGCGGCCTATGCAATGGCAAAATGTGTAGGCAGAACGAACAGATCTGATCTTGGTTCGATTGGTTTTAATCAATTGATTAAAACGTTTAAGAAACTTTATTGTATCACGAACGGTGAGAAGTACGTGCCAGATGCAAACAATTTCTCTAACTTAAGTGATTATTTTGTCAAAAAGGGTATCGTGTGGGCAATATCAAATGCAAGGCATCATCAAGCAGAGATCGTTGAATTCATACTGAAATTGCTACGATATAATGATAACACAGAAAATGAATTTTCCGATAATTATTATGTTGCAACACTTATTAGTGCACTTGGAAACGCATTCACATCAGATAGACATAATATAAGTGACAACCAGACAGAATATATTTCTGAAGATATTTCGGACTCTCTCGAAGAAGCCCTCCAAGAATTGGAAAGGTATCGGTATCGAGACATGATGTTCCCGACATACAGAAATGTCACAACGGTAGCATACATCGATACCAAACACAAACTTATGAAAAGCTTGTCTAATGAATTATTACCCGAAGACAAGAATCTGTTCTTAATTTTCTCACTCTATGGGCATCATCCGGATGTTCGTCTGGCGGCTATCCGTGCAATAATCTCACTTGATCAATGGAAAACCAAATCTGCAGTCAAGTATCTTAAGGAGGTAGCGATGACAGATCCTTCTCTAACTATTAGACGACAGCTCCAACGAATAATAACGGGAAAAGATCTTGGACCGCCATGTTGGATTCCATCTTATAAGGATGAAGATATCACTCTTACTCGCCCTCATTTACACGCAGAAGTTAAGCAGCAATCCACAGAACTTCAAAGAACTGAATCTATGAAAGGGGAAAATGTCGTCACTGAAAGGAAGCGCAAATATGAAGGGGTGGATAAAACTGAAAATAAAAAATCAAAGAGACAAACATCGACTGTTGATTCACAGATTCAACCCGAAGCATCAACATCAAAGACCAATAAATCTAGCTCGGGCAAAAGCTCCAAAAAGAAAGGCGGAAAGAAAAAGGAGGCAGTAGTTCAAGAAGTTCAGCCAGTTGTACAAACACCTCCAGCACCAATTGAACAGCCCACCCAATCTGCTGAAACTCCTCAACTTCCACAACGCACATTATTAATCTTAAAAATGAAAAAATAAATCTTGCGTTTATTATCTAGCATTACACTATATCACGGGGTCAACAAATTAATTAGCGATCATTAACTTTTACAAAAGATCTTGATGAGCACAATGTTATAAATATATCCGGGAAAACTTTTTTTTTAAAATCCCTCAATCAATAAAAAAAATAATTGCTAAATGCTATCTTTTTATAAATTTATTGTTAGAGTTTGAATGTAAACTGTATGTAACAAACAAATTCAAGAGTCCACGGTGTCATTCGCAGTCATTGACATAAAAAAACTTGGAAAACCCAGTTAGACTGCGATGACAAAGTTTCCGCTTGAGCATTATTCGTAGCAAGCGGATGGTTTTACGTGGTATATTAATCATCGAGATTGTATTCGGTTTATTATCACGTATTTGTTGGTATACATGATAATTGGGTTGATACAAACATATCAAGAAATAAATCTTTTGTTGTATAATATATAGAGTATATCGATCAACCAAAAATGACTGTATAATCATGATCGTCAAAAATGCGAATTATATCTTGGTTTTTATCACTTGTTCTTGGAATTGAACTTGTATAGTTCGATTTCTAAATGGGCGAGAATCCTCAATATCCACAACAAACTTGGTGAGTAATTTCTAGGAAAGAAAAGTTAACTGAATGACGAAACTATAGACGCCAGTGATTTACACGATTTCACGCTCACTTATTAATTTCTTGATTCTATGTTCTCTAGGGCATACGCTTATGACCCAAATTATAATCAAGCGCAATACATTCCACCTCCACCAGGAACGCAACCAGACTATTCTTCATATTTTCAAAACCCTACCGCCTCGCAACAAGCTTATTACACTTATCCTAACACTGCACAAGCTACAAATTCAACTTATCCTCCTGGTATAGTTCCCGATTTTAGTGCTCAGCTTTCTAGTAACGCACAACCCGATCCACCCGGTGTCACTTCAGCTTCTTCCTGGTATACCGGCGCCTCCACTACTCAACAACAGCAGCAGCAACAGCAGCAGCAACAACAACAGCAGCAGCAACAGCAACAACAACAACAGCAGCAGCAGCAGCAACAGCAGCAACAAATTTCTAATCAAACATATTACGGGCAACAGAATACTTATATTGCTGCGTTTGATCCAAATAATTATTATCAAACTCAAACTTACGCTGCTGCTGTTTATTCAAACCAACCGACTGCCGCCTCGCCAACTATCACACCAACAGTTACCACCACTTTTCCCGGGTTTCCAATTCAACCTGCTCCTCCAGGTACCATCAAAGAAGTAACTCCTGCTATCAGTGTTCCGACTACTATCGCAAACATCACACCATCTCGTACAACAACATCGGATAGATCTTCTACAATGCAAGCGTTAGTATCATATGGTTATCATTGGCATTTATCCATTCATAATTTTTCAAGTTTTTTTCCATTTTTATTTTAGTTCTACGAATCTTTTTTCAACTACGGGCTCATCTGCAATAAATAAATCAAAAGACGCAGAACCTAAACCTTTTACACTGGATAAAGTACAACAAACCACTTCAGGAATAGCTAATTTAAATGTCGGATCTAATGTACAATCCAGCAAGGAAAAAACAAAACATAGTATGTTTTCTTTAACTTATTGTTCACCTATTACCATTAATAAATAAACAAAAGCTTAATATTTATTACTCTTGAATAGAACCTGCTTATCATCCTATCAAAATGACTAAATTATCAAAGAAAACTCCCGGTCGAAATCCCTTAGATGATTCAAGATCGGGACCTTCGACTTCTGCAAATCAACAACGTCAAAAGTCTCCTGCCAAAGAATCGAAAGAACAATGGCCCGATAGCTTAAAGTAACTATCAAACTGTATATTTTAAGATTAACTATTTGAATACAATCATACTTATCAATGATTTTTTCTTTAAAATAGGGAATACGTTAGACGTAGCTTCGATGCTGCAGGGGAAAATATTGATGCAGTTGAAAAAGAATTAAAAGAATTGATTAGTAAAAAATTGGATAATCGGGCGATGTGGTCAACTGATTGGGCTAGCATGAAATTACCAGCGTACAGTATTAACTAGTCAATTGCTTATTAATTTATTGTAAGATGGAATAATAATGATAATAATATTATTAAGATTAATAATAAATAATTATTTCTAGGGCATGTACAGAGAATGCCGATTCAAAAGCCGACTCAAAACGAAAAGTGTGGGTATTTATTTTAATCATTTTGATGCGTGCAAATTTAGTTTTTTATTATATTATTCATTTCCTCTTTATTAAGTGTAAGGTCGCCAGAAAGACCAGTCCAGATAGAAGTTGATATTGGCGAACAATCAAAAAGGGAAAAACGTCTTAAACGATTTGGGGGAGCAGATGCAAGTAATACATCTGAGCGCCAAGAGATACCCCCATTTAATAATCTGGTAATATTTACGGCAAATTTTTGAATAATGCGTGTACTATATTAATGAATTCTTCATTCTTTTGCGAATCCAGGACGACAGCAGTGTAGCTAATCAATTCAAAATAATAGTTGGTACAAGCCAACAATTAGAAAAAAATTATCTTCGGCTTACTTCTGTAAGTCTTTTCTTTTTTTTTAATTACTTTAATTTTAATCTTTACTATTCAATCATAATAATCTTTTACTTTTGATCATTTTCAAGGAACCTGATCCTTCTTCTGTCCGACCTTTAGAAGTTCTACAGAAAACATTAGAATTTCTGAAGGATAAATGGAGAGAAGAGCAAAATTATACATACATCTGCGATCAATTCAAATCGTTGCGACAAGATTTAACGGTATGATAATCGATTTTCATTTCAAATAATACAAACTATTAGCAGTTGTATTTCTCTAATGCTGTTTAACCCCAAGGTACAACATATACAAAACGAGTTTACCGTTAAAGTCTATGAGACACACGCTCGAATTGCCCTTGAAAAGGTTGGCGAAGAGTTTTGTGGGTATCGTTAAATAGCCTTATCGTGGTATATTAATTATAAATAATTTATAGGGTGATCTAGGTGAATATAATCAATGCCAAACACAGTTAAAAACGTTATATAAACAGAACATAGCAGGTCATATAATGGAATTCACGGCATATCGTCTTTTATATTTTCTACATACCAAAAATAGATCAGGTATATAGTTCATCAGTTTATGTTTCTTCTTATTAATACATGAGAATTAATATATAGAAAATTATCGATTTTTTTTTAGATATTATGAAGTTAATCGTCACATTAACTCCAGAAATGCGTAATGATCCAACCATAAAACATGCATTAGATGTAAGGTCTGCCTTAGCAACTTCAAATTATCACAAATTTTTCCGGTTATATATGGAAGCACCATATATGGGCGGTTATTTGATAGATCATTTTGTTGGTAGAGAAAGAGTCGATGCATTGTTGGCTTTATGTGAAGCGTAAGTCAATTTCAAAATTTATTAATTTATTGAATAAAATAAATAACAATCTTTACATTTTTATTAGATTCCGACCGACTCTTGATCTCGAATTCGCCACAAGAGAACTTAGCTTTGTCGACCTTCAAGAATGCATCAAATTCCTAAAAGAACACAATGTTGAGTGTATCACAGATGATCGTTTTCTCGACACCAAAAAAGCGGAAGCTCCTCTTCGTGCAAGCAGTATGAAGAACTCGAAAATCGATATCAAAGGGCAAATTTAAATTAACTATCCTATGTAAGACATGATTAGAATGTTAGAAATTTGACGAACATTGTCTATTTTTTTTACCTTAAATTGATCAAAAATACGACCTATTTTTCAAGACTCGGTTGCATTAAGTGATTGAACAATTGTGTATAATTGAAATAATCATTTTCATATTGATAATTTTTTAAGATAAAATTTGAATTGTCAGGTTTGAGTTTATATTTTGACTTACAAACTTTTCTCAGTACTTAGCGTTAGTTTAATTTACAGGTTGTCAACGGATTTTGGGTTTGATTCGATTAATTACATCATGTGTATTTTATACAGTTCAATTTATACTTGATTATAACTTGTGCAATAAATTTTCAATATAAATCATAGTTTCCAAGTCCAAAGTTGTTAAAAAACAGCCACCTTATTTGTCTCCAATAGACTTGGCAATCTATAAATTATTGATTTATCTTTAGAGTCAGTCTTTAAATTTGGAAAGTAAATGATTGCTGTCTCGAGGGGAACTTTGACTATTCTGGTTGCAGTTAAATTCGTATCAGAAACAAGCTTGCAAGTGTGCTTATAGTCCTTGACGCATCTATGATTGCCTTGATACGCGGAACTCCAAAAGTTATATTCACAGCGCCACGCCGGCAAAATGGAAGCTTATTTGCGTGCCTGATTCTCCGCCCTGAAAAGACTAACGGCTGTACCTATATAATAAAGAAAATAGAAAAAGTCAACTTTAGATCTTCCATGCACACTCATTAAAGTAAAAGGGTATTTTCTTCTGCAAATGTTGAAAACTTTGAATTGTTGCTAATCTATATTCCGCAAACCATTAATAACATTTTTTTTTAGAATACTTATACCATCGTCCAGTTCAATTAAAGAATTTAGAGCATACTCCTGATGTATACCCTTCAGCTTTATTATCTTTTTCTACAAATTCACGCACCGAATCGATGTAAATTTGGCGCTTTTAATATGATGTCTAGGGTTTCATTCGGTAATAGTGCTTTGTTTCTCAGGGAAGAGTATCCTAGAATAATACACAAAAGATATTTAATTATAATTCATTATAATTAAAGCAATCATATTTTTTAATAAATTAATTAATGCGTTCGAATCAATCGGTGTTTTTTTGCTGATAATCATAAAAATATGATATGTTCTTTCGCGCAGTGCTTTAGAAAACGAAGTAATAAACGATCTTAAAAATTATCTGGTATACGACACCCAATTTAATGTTTCTCTTTCTTTATTCACCAGGCACTATATCACCGATACCAACAAGAATTAACAAAAATTTGATTTACAGTTCATACAATTACCGTGCCAACGAGTATCTGCAACCCTGCCAACGAAAGCACAGCTTGGATAATCTAAATTAAAAAAAGAAAAAAAAGACTTAGTAACCATCATTTAGACTAATAAAATTAATCTTCGCAAATATAGC
>CAJVPL010001096.1:0-16714 GCA_910591945.1 Ambispora gerdemannii | reverse complement strand
AAATAAACTAAATTTTCCAGAAATAAAATATGAATATAACTTTAATTCCAAATTTATAACATAAATTATTAATAAATAGTACTGTTATCCTGTTAATGATTGATACCAATCAAGTTTTTGCACCCATTAAAAAGTTCACATTAACAACAGGTTACTTCATTTATTAAAAATTTTGTTGATAATACATTTTATTCCTTTGCAAAATGAATTTTTCACTGAAAAATTATAATAAAATCCCTTTTAATTTTGTGTATAAATTTTGACATGATCTTTATAATTTTCATCTGTGTGTGACATCTCCTAAATCTATTTTTGGATGTCAGATTTACATTATGTAAGTATACAACTTAGCATATTGATTATTAATCATTTTCTTTTCTTGTCGTGAGAAACAAAGAGAATTTTCTTGACTAAATCTTTTTAAAATTATTTATATTTCATTTTCTTTGTATCATTGATTGTGTATATTGTGTAAAGATCCTATTTACTCTATTTTTCACTTTGTTTGGTTGTTTGAAAGACTTTACAGCTTCCATTTTCTTTTAAAGAAGTCATTATTTAATAAAGAGAGTGTTTTTCAATTTCACTTCATTAATCACATGACTTTATTTATATATAATTTAATTGGTTAGTGGTTGATGATATAACTGATGTCATGTGATTTGTAAGTTTGACTGAAATTTTGTGACATAACATTTATATCAAATTTAAACTTTTCGATAATTTCAAATTTTGATTGGTCGATTATGACACATGACATGTAATCTCATGTGACTTTTTGATGATATCATCATGTTTTGTAATTATTGTAGTATTCTCTTTATTTAATTCTTTCTTTGGCAATAACTTTTTTTCTTCTTGATAATAAGAGGTAAAAAATCCCATTTCATCCACAGAGGGAGCACCAAAAAAGTTGTTACCATTTTATATGAGTTCTTGGAAGAACTGGTGAGTGCTTAATAACGTTATAATAAGTTACTTGATCAGAGTAATTATAGTAAAGTTTATTAAGAATGACGGGTGAAAGAATATAATATAATCAAATCTTTATAATACATCAAGCATTAAACTATGATTATAAATGAATTTAAAGGAAGATAATAGTATATTCATGATGTGATTAGCTAGAATAAGATCTGGAATTTTTAATAATAGTGTTTAATTAAAGGATTTTATGTAATAAATATGTAATTTTATTATAAGATCATAATTCAATAATAATAAAGTATAATTTTATTATTAAACAAAATTATCATTAATTTATTATATGTTTTTAATTATTATTTATTATTCTTGAAGTTCTGAGAGCTATTGAATCTAAGAGCTAAACTAAGTTATTGATTTAAGTTAAGATACAAACTATATTTATATAAGTTATTGTTATTCAATTTTCAAATATTAAAATTATTTTTGATTGATATTAAGGTTACAAAAAGTGCTTACTTTTTAATTACACATTACTTGTTCGCTCGCTTGCTTTAATATTACATAAATTTCATTATTAATATCAATCAAATTTTATTATATAAATCAATAAACGAATCTAAGAACCAATAATATCTAATATATAATTGTCCAATAAAATAACAACTATCTAAAAATAACTATCCAATAAAATATAAATATGAAATTAACCAATAGAATATAATAAAATATCATTCAATTAAATTTATGATATGAATTAATCAATAAAATATTCATATTATATTGCATATTTGAATTAATACAATAAAACTTTTGTATTTATAATATTTTTTAATAAAAATTCTATTTTAGAACTAAAAATAATATGTTAAATATTTTATAATATCAAGCATTATATAATATTTACAATTTATTATTAATAATTATATTATTGGATTTAATAATAATTTTTTTATTATAATATGATTTTATTATAAATGTGACTTAAAAAATAAAAATTGTAACTGTAAAGATATTTGATCTTTATATAAACTTTGGTTATGATATATTAATATGTATTTGATTTAATTATTAATATAAAAATAAGGGTTCGATTTGTTGGAACCATGCTCCCTATTTATTAATGATGTAGGGACAAAAAAGTTAACCCTGAACTCTTTAGGTGACTCTAAGAATGAGAATTAGATCAACAAATTTTATTGGTTGATCAATCTCGATCATCAGATTTTTCTTTATTTCATGGCCTAATTTTTTTCGGATGCTCATCTGCATGTGATCAGGACTTTTTTGACTAAAAGAAAAGAAGAGTTCATGCAATCACCAAGATTGATGAAAGCCTCATTCCGAATCGATTTAAATTCTCGTTCCTCATACGCATTAGAAAAGATATTTCTCTTAATCAGATGGTTGACAAAAGCGAGAATCAGCAGTTTTATGCTTCTTTTATTATAACAGGATTCGTGAGCAATCTTTGAACAGAAGACGTGGTTTACATAATCTGTTCTCATGAATCATTTTAAGAGAGCCTTCAGAGTGTCGGGTTCTGAAACAGCTGAATGATGGTATCATCGACTTAGTATTATCCGATTCACGAGGACAACACCTATTCTCTCATACTAAGCGAGAAATATACTATCCTTCATGCTCCAAAGTTAATTGCTTATCGAGTTATCTCACATAACAAATTTATTCTTCATTAAAAGCAATGAGATCGAGGATACAAGATAACCCGAATTATACATTTTATTATGTATATTAAAATTTTCGTGTTTGTTTTACACAAGATGAAATTCAACAAGCTTTTCAAAAAGTAGATTCAGCAATTTATAAAAATATTGATACTGGTATTATAGAGAATGAAGAAATTTATAATATAGATGATTCTGAACAATTAAGTTTCTAAATTAGAAGAATACGATGAAGACATCATTTCTTGTAACCAATTAGTTTGAACTAACGTCACATATTTCATATAAGGTCTAGACGTTAACACCTGCATATCAAAAAAAAAGTTAATTGATCAATTTGATTATAAATAAATCAAACCACAAATTATCATTAAATTCTCACCAATTCAGTATACATGACAGCTTCAACTTTTTTATTACACATCACTGAGGATGGGTGTATGCTTACACACTAATAAAAAAAGTAAATCGGTTAATCTTTTATTATGAAGAATTTTTTAACGTTTTAATTACTTGCCTGATTGCCAACAATCGTTTTATACGTGTTGTTAGGCTGTAACATTGCTGTATTACGAATGAATCCGTTTAAAAGACATCTTATTAATCGATCATAGTCGATTCCACAAGAAACTGTATTCGAGATACCAATTCGATTACATAAGGGTATGAGTTGATTTTGTACATCCTAACAATTAGATGGGAGGTATCATTATTATTATTAGCTGTTTCTCAAAGTAGAACTAAATATAAATATTTTTAATATGTTTCTCACCAATACAATTTTCATATTACGCTTATTTATAAAGTTTTGTCGACACCATTGTGCATTCCCATTTTGATCTTGATACCCATGCAACACATTTAACAAGGTAATCAAATCACCGAGTGGTGATGCGAACTTTTTCTTGGTTTCGGTAGCTTGATCACGTTTATCTTGTGGCGTGAAGAAAATTGAGTCAACAGAAAGAAGTGAAATAATGGAAATTGCCTCTCGTGTACAAGCCAGTTCCTAATTAACAAATTAAAAGTAAATACTAGAAAACAAATGAAACACGATCCGATAGTATGTATACCTTTGACGCCAATAAAACTCTTGCGAAAGCAGGCTCAAGAGGAAATTCAGCCATTCTTCTACCAAGATCTGTTATTATGCCTTTATTATCAAGTGCCTTCAGAAGGTATAGCTGTTCTAATGCTCTTGTTACTGGCAAATATTTAATATACATTAGTTAAAGTATATTTTTGCGTTTATTACAAGAACAATAACTTACATGAATTTCTTGGTGGAGAATCAAGATACTCAAAATCAAGCACATTATCAATTCCTAATGCCTTTAGCAATAAAATAACTGATGCAAGATTGCATCGCTTGATTTCTGGAACTGTATCTTCTTCCATCTTTTGAAATTCTTCTTCGGTATACAAACGGTAACAAAATCCAGCCGCCTTAAATCGTAGAGTATTTTATTTTAACTATATTCAAAACAGTCCCTATATATCAATAAGAATTACCTCTCTTCCTGCTCGGCCCATTCTTTGATTAGCAGAGTTTCTAGAAATATTTTGAATTGATAAGCTTTCCATGCCAATTTTCGAATTAAATTTCCGCATTTTAAATTTTCCAGTATCAACTACATATCGCACTCCACGGATAGTAATTGAAGTTTCTGCAATATTCGTAGCTAATATAACTTTCCGGGAGCCAGGAGGTGCAGGATCAAATACTTTGGTCTGCTGCTCAGATGGAAGTGCAGCAAATAATGGACACGATATTATCTGGAATTTATAACATTATTTATTTAACATTATTATGATTATATTTTCATTGATAAGGCTGTTTGTTTACCTTTAATTTATCAGGTGGTAGTGTAGTACCATAATCATTTATTAACTTTTCGAGTGTTTCTATATCTTCTTGTCCTGGTCAACGGAGAAAACAAATGCTTATTATATATGGAACGTCTTAGACATCAATTTTATTATTTACCAGGCAAGAAAATTAATATATCACCCGGAGGTTGTTCCGTGTGAATTTGAAATGTTGTTATTAGTGCAGCATCTAAATAATCATCTTGAGGCTCAAGGGTATTATGCACGGTGACAGGGAATTGACGACCAGGTATGGATAATATAGTGGATCTATAACAATTTCAATGATAACGTTAAAACTCATTTAATCCCAAAAATATAAAAACACCTCGAATTTCTTACGTATTAAAATAGTTCGCAAATTTCTTCGCGTCTAATGTTGCACTCATGATTATAATTTTCAATAATGACACTCCTTTTTGGCTATCATCGATCATTTTACTCCTAATCGCCTGTGCTCTTTTCACCATTCCAAAAAGTATATCAGTACGAACCGTTCGTTCATGTGCTTCATCAAGGATCACGACAGAATAATTTTTCAGCAAAGGATCCATGAGTAATTCGCGTAATAGCATTCCATCAGTCAAATACTTTATAAGTGTGGATCGAGACGTGGCATCGTCGAATCTCACAGAATATCCTACCTAATCTCAATCAAGATATTCAGAATGCGAAAATAAATAGAGTAATAAATGAGATTTAGATTAAATTTACTTTGTGACCAATTGTTGTTCCGACTTCTTGAGCAACGCGCTTTGCTAAACTCATTGCGGCAACTCTTCTAGGTTGAGTTATGGCAATACAACAACCTTTTGATGCCATGCCAATTTCCATCAGAAATTGTGGAATTTCTTAAAAAAATCAGATTCTTTTAATAAATCGTTATAATTTGTGAAAAAATACATTGACAATACTAATTTCCTACATACGCGTGCTTTTCCCACTTCCCATTTCACCAATGATCACAATTGTATCATTGTTTCGAATGCTATCAATTATCAGATTACGTTCTTTTCTACCAAAAAATCTTAATTAATTCTACTTTCTTCAAATAATTGTCCTTATATAATCAAGATATACCTTTCCAAATAGGAAGTTCTTTACGAAAAGATTTCAAATTTGTCGCGATTTGTATTAATTTCGTTTGATCATCTTTTTCATGTTTAAGTTTTTTGTTACTTCCAAGCTTTTCAATTTTTTGATGCAAGGTATTATTATCATCAAAATCTATTGTGCGCTTAATAGGTATTTTAGATTGTTTTGATTCTTTTGATTTTTCCGAAATTTGACTTTTTTTCAAAGAAGCCATCAATCTGGGTGAAATGTGCGTGATCCAATATTTCCAAGATCACATGCTTAATTAGCAATTGATTGATTGGATGAGATTAGCATGGTTATTGAATACAAATTACAATTGTCTTTAATTTTATTGAAATATCATTTGTTTTTTGCAAAAAGATAATAATTTCCTAATAATTACGAACAATGATCGTTCAAACACAATAAAAATTACTAGGTTTTTTCACAATAATCAATGATCATTTAATAGAAGCATTGACCACAGTAGGAACGGTGCATACACCTTTGTCTGTTCTTAGTAAATGAACACTTTGATCCGTGCCATCAGTCCAGGATGCTTCTTTATTACTAGTAGTAATCAAACCAGGCTGCAATGTCTCCCAAACTTTTTTCTTAGGATTAAGTTGTGGTTCAGGAGACCCCTCTTTAATGACGATAGAGATGACAAGAGTAAGACCAATGAAAGATAAAATATAAAATATAGAAGAGAAATTTTTCTCTTAATCAAACCTTTATAGCCTTCGAAATATACACGTTCACCAGGTTGAGAGCCAGCTGGTGGTTCGACTAACTCAACCTTGCCCTCCAGTGATGTCGCAGCAAGAACCATAGCAAATGATTTTATGCCACGCATTCTAAAAATATATAGCAAATAACTTTAGCCATAACTTATGGCCATACAAAAAACCTCGTAATATGAAAACTAAGCTTACGCTGCTGGTTTTAAATTACATACTAATACTACATCACGGTCCTACGAGTTATATAAAGCATTAGTATAAAAATGCTGCGAGACGTTATAAATAAAAATTAAAAACTAACCTGCATCTGATCAACTGGTATGTGATTTACTAGACCACTAACCACAGTTCTAGGTTCATTCTCACCGACATTAATTTGTTCGACATACAATGAGTCAGCATCTGGATGTTTTTCAACCTTAACAATATGTCCCACCCGAAGATCAAGCAATGATGGCACTATAGATATTGGTGCAGCAGCAGCTTGTTTACCACCTTTCGCGGCATCCTTTTTCTCTCCGCCCTTTTTGGGAGCTTTTTCAACAGCTTCTTTTCCCGGCTTTTTATTCGCTTTATTTTCTCTATCGCCTTTTGCAGGTTCATTTTCTGCTGCTGTAGTTGTTGACGATCCTGCTTGTTTTTCCGGCTTCGGTTTTCGTGGTTCAACTTTTTTTGCGACCTGAAATTTAATGTGAAAATTCAGATAATAGCTAATAATTAAAGAGAAGTTAGTTTATATTTTACCCTTGGTGCTTCCAAATCAATCTCTATTAAATTTAACCCTGCTTTAGGTCCTGCTTCAACGGCTGCTGTGTGTTGAATAAAGTCAAACCATCTTGTCAGATTAGGGCTCTCGAATCTCTTTTGAGTTGGTAAACCTGCCTATTAAATCATAAGTTACCATCACATCCTTTTAATCAATACTATCATCTTCCACGTACCATATATCCATGAATTCGAGCAAACGTGGCCAAATCTCCAGCTGATAACTTGTTTCCAACAAGATAAGTTCTCGATGCCAAATGTTCATCGAGTTTCTATGATACAAGTTTAAGTAAGAAACTATCTAGATCAACATAAAAAATATGGATTTACGTACTTTCGCAATTTCTGTTGCATTTTTATCAATTGTAGTTGTATCTTCCAGCCATTTTTTCAACTTTAATGAAATGGCTTTTATTAGCATAAAGAGGGATACGGATAAATGGTAAGTAATTATCGCAATTAACTACCTCACCTCACCCGTCTCAGCTTCAATCGTAGTTAGTTCACGCGCGTAAGTTTCCGCTAAGTGTGAAATTAAGTTATTGGAACCATTTATAGAGTTTCCGTCTGAATGCGTAAGTTTTGAAGTCTTTTATAGTAAGGAATGCTGTCAATACCGAATAACAATGCTATTAAGAAAAAGTTAAAATTTAATGGCAAACCTCAACATTCGACTCGTTTACTGTAATATTAGTAGTAATTGAAGAAATATAATGATAGCACAATTTAGTCGCGTGGTCGTGAGTCGCAAAAGTTAAAGCAGCCATTGAAATTTCAATATTATTATTTCTTGCTATTTATAGCATCTAAGCCACCTCTCAATATCTTTATAAGTCCCGAAAAAAAGATATTCCGTTTCTAGTGAGAGATATCGGAGTGTAACTATGAGAAATTTTACAAAGATTGGGAAAAAAATTGTGGCAATAGGAAGAAACTATACGTAAGAATTTCTTAAACTCATGAAAAGATTGAAATCCATCGGAATTTTAGGAGAATTTCGTGCTGGCCTCTTTAAATAATAGTGAACACGCCAAGGAGCTTTCCAATTCTGTACCAAAATCCCCGTTTTTCTTTTTAAAACCAACGACATCATATGTGTTGCAAGGTGGAAATGTCGAAATTCCTAAAGGATGTGTCGTGCATCATGAAGGTAGTCATATTGACTGATGATCGTGTGACTTTAATTCTGCCCGATTCATAGTATTGATCTGTCGAGATATTAATGTCAATGACATCCTATATAAAATGTAATCTAGTTGAGCTAGGCGTCGTTATTGGAAAAGATGGACGTGATATTCCTGCTTTAGAAGCTTTTAATTATATTTCTGGTATAATAGATTCGATTCACACGCTTATAATGTAGTCTCTAAAGATTTTGCTAATAATTAATAGGATATGCGCTTGGCATCGATATGACAGCTCGTAATCTCCAAGTATGTACCAAATTTTAGTTCAGATCTATTAAAGAAAATGATTACATGGAGTCTATTTTTATTTTTGAAGGATTCAGCAAAGAAAAAAGGACTTCCATGGGCGGCAGCCAAAGGATTTGATACTTTTCTTCCGATTGGGTAAGTCATGAAATATTTGAGGCAATGTAATTGTATATTATGCTTATTCAATATTAATTAATATATCAAAGAGACTTCATCCCTAAAGGGGAGATAATAAATCCATCAGATGTGAATTTATGGTTAAAAGTAAATAATAAATATTCAAAATACAGTCAGGCCTCGATTTAACGATGGGTCGAGGACATATAGTGAAAATTGAAAAAATGTCGCTATTTCAAGAAATTTGTACGCTTATGGAAAGGATTTCTGAGTGATGTCGTTAGACATTAATTAGTGATCGTTTAATTGCATGGTCACTAAATCGAGGTCTGATTGTGTGGATACTCGCACCTTATTTAACTCAGATTTTTATTTAAAAGCATTTTATTACTATTCTCATAGCTAGACGATGTGATTAGACAAAACGGAAATACCAAAGACATGATATTTCCCATTCAGACATTAATCGAGTACATTAGCTCCATAATGAAGCTCGAAGAAGGTGATTTACTTTTGACAGGTAAAAAGTCTACAATATTGACTCTATGCAAGTAGTGTTTGTAAAAAATAATTGAATTTGTTAAATTTCTTAGGTACTCCTAAAGGAGTAGGACCTGTGAATCCAGGGCAGATTATCACCGCAGGTCTGAGTATAAATGGAAAAAATCTTTCTACGATTAAGTTTCCTACGGTTGCAAGAACTGGGCTATTTATTGCAATGGAAGAATAATTAGTTGATCAATATTGAACATAGAGTAAAATTTAGATTTGCGTATTTATCCGAACTTATATTGTAGTAATACATTCTTAGGTAAAATACCGGAATTATACTACTGCATATGATGTGAATTAAATAAATTTTATTGGACAAGGAAAAAAATAATTATTTGTAGTATTTCTCAATTGCCTCATCCAATATATCTTTAGTATCCAAGGAAGGAGGTCCCCATCCACCACCGCCAGGAGTGCAAATTATAACCCTATCTCCGGACTTTACTTCAACAGAATTTTTACCACCTAAATTAAGTACGCGTTCATCACCATTCTCGTTCTTGCGAATCAAAAGATTTAAGCCACACGCGCCATCTTTGCCACCATTTAAGCCATACGGATGAAATACTCTTCTCTCGGATAATATGCTAACTTGCAGTGGTTCACAGAATTCAAGGTCACGAATGACGCCATCTCCACCTCGATGCAGACCCGCACCTCCCGAACCTTTAGCAATTTAAATTATTAGCTTATAAATCAATATTGAATTTTTTCAAAAAATGATTTCAATTTCATTACCTCTACGCAAAGAAAATTCTCGAAGAATTATAGCATGATCATATCTCCGTTCCAAAATTTCAGGATCGGTTATTCGAGTATTTGTCATGTGCTAAACGTTAAAAATAATGTTAGTTTTTATTACATTTCGATCAAGAATTTGTTAATATGTACAGTATGAACTCCACTCTGGCCATTCCACGTAGAACCAGCTCCGCTTCCTACAAATTAAGCAATATTTTAAGGTAAAACTCGAAGTAATTTCATTTAAGTGATACAACTTTAGTAACTGACCACCAGCAATTGTTTCGTAGTAGCCCCAACCTTCCACGACTTTTTTTCCATCTTCCGATTTTCCGCCCTTGCCAAATGTTAAATTATTGCAATCTCCTTGGCTAGCAGCACATGCACCAAATGCTTTTAAAATTACATCTACAAGCCGCTGTGAAGTCAACACATTGCCACCTACTACGGCAGCCTTATCAGATGGATTAAGGAATGATTTAGGTGGGATTCGTACATCGATGGGCGTCAAACAGCCTTGGTTTAATGGAATGTCTTCAGCGATAAGACAACGTAGACAATAAATAATAGCACTATAGGTCACCTAATAATCAAGATAAACATATTACTAGAGTTGAACGCAAAGCTCTAATATGAGAAAAAGTTAATAACTTACTGAGGGAGGAGCATTCGTATTGCCTAAGAATTAATCAAAAGAATTCAATAATTAAATAATGTAATTAGGATGTTTTCTTTATACATTTAGATATCTTACTATAAACTTCTGGCCCTGTTCCATGAAAATCAAATATTGCCGATCCTTCATTTTCGTTAATACTAATTTGAAGCCGAATAGGGGTGCCATCATCCATATAATCAACAGCTTCCAATTTTTCGCCGTCCATACGTCGATGGACAGCCTTAAGCAATTCGCGTACGGATAATTCGGCATTCTTGCGAATATACATCATGTAAGCTTGCACGACATCTAGCCCACATTCCTGGATTAATGCTTTAGCAAGCAGAATTCCTTTATGATTGGCGGCTACTTGTGCTTTTAGATCAGAAACATTATCACGTAAACATCGTGACCCACTACATCCAGGATATTTTGCGGGCTGATGCAATAGGATATCCGTTAGCCCATCAATGTCGAATTTCCCTTTTGAGACCAGTTTAAAAGATTTGATAGCAGCGCCTTCTTGATATAGCTCTTTAGAATGAGGAGGCATAGAACCTAAAAAATTTAATAGATTGAATTCATAAAAACTAAGGTTCATTATAATAAATTTCATAATCTCAGTGAAAATAAAACTACCAGGTAGAATCCCGCCAATATCAGCATGATGTCCTCGAGACGCAACAAAAAATACAATTTTTCCTTCGTTGAATACTGGAGTTATCACCGAAATATCTTATGAATAAGAAATTAAGAATTAGTCTATCATTTAAATAAACATGATACACTTAATATCTATTAACCTGGTAAATGTGATCCGCCAGCTTGAGGATGATTGGTTAGAATAACATCGCCGTCTTCCAAATCACCTTTATAATACTCCATTTGAAATTTAACAGCATAACTTAGACTACCCAAATGTACCGGTATATGCGGCGCTGGATTAAAAAAAGCATATATAGCATCATTGAAATTCTTCTTTAAATTTCTTAGATAACAACTAGTGGACTAAGTCCAGTTTGAAAAGCCTCAGCTAGACCAATGCATCAAGTCCAATTTTTTGCCAAACTTGTTAAACATGTGATTCAATTTTAATTGGCTTATGGTGCTGCACACCTAACTTATCAACCAATTTTATGTTCTAAATTCTGTAAACTTCTTAACTAGGAAATTTAATCCGATAGAATTATAAAATAGGCCTTTCTTGATGATTCTACTGGGTTAAATTTTGTATTTAAGTTTATAGAATTTAGAACATAAAATTTCTTGATTAGTATAGGTACGCCACAATAACAATGGTCTACTTAACTGGACTCGTCCATTACATTCAGTGCTGATCTTGGTTACTGGACATGTCCAGTTTTTTAAGTCCAGCAGACCTAGTCCGTTGGACTCCAGTCCAAAAATGTCTACTAGATTGTTCCAATCCAGTGCTCAACACTAATTTCTTTGCTGACCAACACTGATAAAACATACCATTAGCCACTAGTCCTCCATCGGGCCCAAATAGTGCACAAGAAAAATCTAGACGTTCTTTTATGTTTGTAGATATGGCAGTTTTTTGTAAGGTTCGTCCCATTTGCTCAGCAATGCTCATGAATCTATGTCCAAATATGGAAAGTTGAATTGGGTCTAATTCAGTGGTCACCTTTAGCCTCGTCCCATCTCCAGCAGTTATCACAATATGTGAGGAGGTTATCAGTGCATTGCATTCAGGATTGACAATAATCGTGGAATTAGCATCAATAATCATTGCTGGTCCAGAAACCTTATCCTTAATTTTAAGATTTTCTAAGAGATAAATAGGAGTTTCGATCCTTCCTCTTTCAAAATAGACCGACTCTGTTCCACTAGATTGTGATTTCTCAACTGGCTTAGGCAAAAGTTTTTGAGATTCTTCAAAAACATTTTTATTTACAGTTCCAAAACTGTTGCCAATACCACGAATTCTAATATCGTCCACGAAAATCTCTCGATCAGGGAAATTAAAGCCAAATTCTTGTCGATATTGCTCTGCAAATTCTTTATCAAAATCCCATGAATTTTGCGGCTTTAAAGTCATGAGCCCGAAATCAGTGCCTTGATATCGTAAATTTAAATAAGTCTCAAAGAGTATATGAGAATCATCGAATCCTTGCGATTTCAGTTCTTTAGAGCAAGTATCCATCAATATTCTTATTCTTTCCTGGAGATGCGGGAGAGATTTATTGGAAAAAATTTCAGCACAGGGTTCTTGAGTTTCATGAACTACATCTGCTAAGGAGAGTCCATATGCTGATAATATAGAACTATGACGATGAATTAAAATCTTTTTTATGCCAAGATTATACGCAATCGCACATGCATGCTGACCACCGGCACCACCAAAACATGCAAGAATATGGTTTGAAGTATCGTATCCTTTGGCCTCTGTTAAGCTACGTATAGGACGACACATTTTTTCATTTGCGACTTTAATGAACCTACAAAATAGAAAGTCTTCAGATTATTAGCAATTTAGCTGGCTAAGTTTGGGCTCGATAAATTATATCATATTTTAAAACTTGCCCAAATGCAATCTCTTCCACACTCATTTCCTTGTCTTGACCAACAAAAGCATTGATTTCTTTGGCCAATTCTTCAAAACGTTGTCGAGTAACCTCAATATCCAAAGGCAAATCTTCGTTTGGCCCAAAAATCTTTGGAAAATATTTAGGTATCAGTCGGCCAAGAATGAGATTTGCGTCGGTGACAGTAAGGGGTCCATTTTTTCTATAGATAGCCGTATGTAAGTAAAAGATAGCCTTAAAAACATCCTGAGATAAAAATTCTCAAAAAGCATGCGAACCTGTAGCAAGCAGGCCCGGGATGAGCACCCGCACTCTGATATATAATAAAAGATTGTGATTAATCAATTGTAGCAACCTGAAATTGACTCGATATATAGAATTTACCTCTGGTCCGACCACAAACATTCCATTACGGAAAAATAAGCATGATCCACCTCCAGCAGCTACCTTAATTACATGCAGGTTGGTAGTAGAAATTTCGTTTTCTGTTTTTAACTTTACTGAAAAGACTTACGGTATTTATAGCTAATTGTGGTGCTTGAATAGTCATACCGGCTGTTGTGGTTTCAAATACATGCTCAAAACGTCCATCGTAGCGTGAAACATCTAAATAAAAAAAAAACATAAATTCATTAACTCAAGCAAATTTATGTCACGGACACGTGAGTTCATACTTACCAGTACTTGTTCCGCCCATATCAAAACCAATTACCGGAGTTTTTTCTTTGTGAGAATAAGAGGTCAAACCGTATCCTATTATTTTAGGAAACGAGATTAAAATATTAATCGACTACAAGTCACTCTCGCTATAGTGAAGACTATTTAAACTCTCGATGTAGTGAGATTGAGCTCAAAAAACTATCTATAATAAATCTGCTAGATATAGTGAATGTGAATTCTTGGAAATTTTTTACTACTAACCCGAACACCTTCACTATATACTAATAATAGACACGAACCTACAACCCCAGCAGCTGGGCCTGATAATATTGCTCTAAATCCTGAAAATTTATTAACCGGCACAAGGCCACCATCACTTTGCATAAACTCTAATCTCGTGTTTTCAAATAAGTTTTTGTCAAATCCTGAGACAAATCCTTCAATATATTTTTTGATGCAAGGAGTCAAATATGCGTCTGCAGTTGACGAGGTTCCACGTGGGACTATTTTAATCATCGGCATTATGGCGGAAGAAAGTGATATATGAGTGAAACCAATTTCAGACGCGACTTGCTCAATTAGCCGTTCATGTTCTATAATCAAATCGAGTTAATGTTGCAATAGTAATATGAAAATTTAACACCAATTTTGTAAATGATAAACCTGAATAAGTATAAGAGTGCATTAAACATATTGCAACACTTCTAATTCCTTCCGCATACAGAGCTTCTAAGTCACGTCTGATGATATCCAAAGCTTTACGATAATGTGAGCAAGGAACGATTAACTTTTACACTTATTAATCAAGTATAAAAACTCAACTTCATTTTTCACCTGGCTTTTTAATAATGCTAACATATTCCCCCGAAATACCCTGCAGAATCCCTAGGGAAATGTGATTTTGAGGTTCATCTAAAGGATAAGCATGATCGACCAATATGACTCTGTTAATATCCAAAGAAAATTAATTAAATATAAAGCCACCGATTGCTTTTAAATCATGGCATTATTTACCGTTCGTCAACCTCAATGACCCTTTTATATAAAACTTCGAGTTTTCGAATAGCAAGATCGAAAATTTTTGGACGTGATTGATTTCCTAAGTTTATTCCGAAGAATTAGGTATTTTGTTTCCTTTTTCCACTTTTTCATTTACAAAACGAGAAAATATCTTACCAATTATAAGAAGATCCTAATTCGAAAATTGAATAATACGCAAATTTGAATTAATGATGATCTTTAAGGATACCTTGCGCAGAAAAATAAATTAGCGTGCCTTAAAACCTTTAGTGATCAAAAGAGCACAAGGTTCGCCTTTTCTTTCCAAAAGCGCATTAGTGGCAACTGTAGTACCCATACGAATAGATTCTGTGGATATCATTTTGATATTAATAAACAACCTGTTGGATATACAAGCTTAGTTTTTTATTTTTATATTCTATTACCTATTTGGGAAGTATCAACGGGTTGGTTTCTTGGGTGAGGTTTCCCTGTTACATGTTCCAAGATTCTTCTAATACCTTCCCGTGGCGCGTCGGGATAGTTGTGAGGGTCTACACTCAACAATTTTATAACAACCTCACGCCTTCCATTTGGGTATTGTTCAGAAACAGGAACGGGAATGGTTCCAAAACAGTCAGTAAATGTCCCACCCCTATCAATACTTATCCTAATTCCTTCGCGTCGTCTATCCGCCATTTTGATTCAATATTTCTACACAGTATGGATACTATATAATTAATTTCACCGGATTTCTTAACGTTAATAAATCTTGATAAACTAAATCTTGATAATAAACCGGATTTTAGGAATTTAGTTCTAATGACCGACCGCTTTATCGATTAACAGATCATTTTTAAAACATTTTTTAGATAATTATAAATCATGAGTTCTTTGCAAGAACTTGTAATTGAGCTTAGCAAAGCTATGCATATTTGTATGGATCAAATTATACCCAAAATCCCGCCAAATGAAATTTCTGAAAGTGTCGAAGATGATGACGAACGGATGATTGACCTTCAGTTACATCGTTACCTTGAAGAAGACCAAGAACAACCCTCACAAGGTTAACTTTATGGTTAGGACATGATAAGAAATTAAAATTATGATGATAGTTTTCTAATTACAAACTGGTCGTTTCTATTTTTTATTACAAATTCCCCACAAAACGACAAAAAGCCATTGAAATCCAGATGCACAACTATTTCCAAATAGCAAAGCAATTACAAATAAAGCTTGAGAGGATAGTTTACTATGAGAGAAATAAAGATGAGCGCGCATTAAAAGATGTATGTAGTAATGAAAAATCCTTAAGATGAAGTTATATTTATTTTTTTGTTTTTCATAGGAAATTGCGTGTCTTGAACAAGAAGTCGAAAGAAAACGAAAGGTACTAACTAAATACACCGTGTTAATGCAAAAATGGTCAAGGGAATTTGTCAAGCTTGACGAAGAATGTGATACTCCATTGCCAAATTTGTATCAATGATGCCAAAGTTAACTATGTACCTCATTATCTAGCAAAGTCACATTATCACAATTCTTCATTGTGATTGGACTCTCGTTTTCGAGATATGGATAATTTTAAGCATCTTTGGAATAATAAAAAACTTCAAGGTTTTCCACATATAATTTTCTTGCTTTTACTATTGCAAATTTAACAACATAACTTTTGTTTTATAAAGGTTAATGTTAAAGGTTGAGTTAGGGTCAAGGCTAGAGTTAAAGACTGTGTAAAATTGCTTTTCCGACATTTCGCGTTTTTATTTTCTTGTGTCGTATTTGTTTTGCCAGAAAATAATACTATCTAACTCATTTGTATTTGAAATGTTCACGATCACGTGCCCGTGAATTAACACATCGGGAAGTCTACGGACAGTGCATAGGGACAGTGCAAAATCATGTGATCTTTCCGGTCCAGTGTCGGACAGTACTT
>CAJVPL010001095.1:0-16718 GCA_910591945.1 Ambispora gerdemannii | reverse complement strand
GAAATCAAAGAGGAATCCGCAACTGTTGAAGAAATCAAAGAGGAATCCGCAACTGTTGAAGAAATCAAAGAGGAATCCGCAACTGTTGAAGAAATCAAAGAGGAATCTGCAAGTGTCGAAGAAATCAAAGAAGAATCCGCAGCTGTCGAAGATACTTCCGCCCATAGTACAACAGTCGAAGATGATTCCATCCAAAGTAGTGCCAATTCAGAATCCTCATTGTCACCCATACCATCTCCTTCGCTATCACCACTAAATGCAGAAGTTGCCGATCTTCAGACACAGTTGGCTCCACTTCAATTGAAAACATCACATGAATTCACACATTCCATCGATCCAACCACCGACTTTGTCGAATTCAATTGGAAACATGGTGGAACAACCGTATTTGTCACAGGTGACTTTGACGAATGGCGCGGTAAATAAATATGTCACGTTGTTTATCTACAATCACATGACTTTACTGTGTAATTTTATTAATTATTTATTATTATAGTAACTCATAAAATGCAGAAAGACCCAGTCACCGGACATTTTACTGTCAAAGTGCCAATTGATGTCACAAAGCAATACCAATTCAAATTTGTAGTCGATGGAGCTTGGCTTTTAAATCGTGACTGGCCAACAAAACGCGATGAACGTAAGAATCAAACACCTATTTTATTTTTGATTACTATATAGTAAAGAAATAACATCTAACCAAAAATGTAATTTCTTTTTACTCCAGATAACAATGAAAATCATGTCATTTACCCTTCTGGACCAGGTCCATTGAACCCAGAATACAAAGAATATGGTGAGTTTGATAATTACGATTATATTTTATCCTATAATTTTTATTAACCAAAAATAATAAATAGCTGTGTCACAATTCAATCTTACCGCCGCTTACTAAATACGATGTTGCGAATATCAATATGGTATGGTATGGTTAACCAAATCAGATGATATAACTTCGAACCGTTCAGCGTTTATATATACATCATAATAGCTGAATGGTTGTTTCTATATATCGATCTTCATATTACGTATTGAATATATAGATTGGTAGTTAACGTTACAAAATGTATAAATGTAATACCTATTATGGTAGTTAACAAATGTATAAATGGAATATTAATGCGTTTAAATTATTTCCAACTCTCAATACCCAATTCATTTTCTCTTTCGATATTAGCCATTTTTGAGCACGAAGTGTAGTTTTTTGTTTGTTTTTCAACAGCTAAAAGCTCTTTTTTGTGTTGAAATTCAAAATCTATCGGTTTAAGCTTTAACTTTGTTGCAATTTCGATACCAAGATCATCCAGCTCCTTGTTGCAATTAACATTTTTGATTTAAGGATCCACGTGTAAAAGTTCGCATTTATATGATCTATTCAAACAATCAGATTTGGAAAAGGAATTGCACGGATAACAAGTGTATTTTCTCGAGTTAAACAGTTATTTTACAAAAAGAATTCTCTATTTTGTTGACAGAAGATAAGCATATAAATTACATCAAAAAAATTCAAAATGTAAACACCATCAATCACTGGAAACCAGCGTCTCCACTTCATCAACAGTTCTAATCAAAATAGTAGCAGGAAATTCATATCGATTTTTCGGGTCACGTATAGCATCCACGAGCCTTTTGTAGGCTTCAACAAAAAGGCGTGATACACGTTGATTCACGCGTTTTACTAAGGGTTTAGGGTTTCCCAATAACCGGAAATTATCGGCATCGCCTAGAGTTAGAAAAGAGTCTAGTTTTGCCATTAAACCTGTTAGTGATCGTGTGTCCATGTTTGGGAGAAGGGATAGTGGAGTCTGATAATTTTTTATTGTTAGTTAAATTTTGCATACTTTTTACCACTCAAGAAAATTAAGTATAATTTTACGTACATTCTCATCTTTAGTTTCTAAAGCGCGAACTAATGGAGCTAATCCTGATTGCTCTAAAAGACTCATGTACTACAGATATATCGATATATAACGTTTTCAGTTAAGATATAGCATAAAAAGATAAAAAAGCCAAAATTCTTTTACCTGTTCATCTACTAATATTTCTAAATGCTCTTCGATTTGTGCTTCAAGTGTGGTAACGCGTCCATGGGTAAACTTATATGCAACCAAAGCAGACTAAAAATAAACAAGTAATATTATGACTAAATAATAAATAAATACGAATGAAAAGAAATATTAATTAACCTGAACATAATGTAAACAATTAATCATGTATATGGCTTCATTAAAGCGCGATAAATTTTTTGCACCCATTTCGCACATTTGCAACAACGGATCCAAGATGGCATTAAGTATTCCTGCGAAATCTCGTTCTCGTTCGGAAGAAGCTACAAGAGATGTCTCGTAAGAGGCCATAATTTCATTCTATTATTAAAGTTTACTGTTAGATTTGTGTGAAATTTATAAAAGCCAATGATAATCGTTAATTCACATATGTACCAATTGCAAAATTGTCTCTTTAACGGCTGGTGGTGGTGATAAATCTGTACCGGGTGCCTATTACAAGCAAAGGAATTCAATTATTTGAATGTAAATTTTCGACATGATAACTTGATAAGGTAGTATTTACCTGGACATATCGTAATAATTGTTCTGCTCGAAAATTAAGAGTATTAAAAAACACACGAGATGCAGATTCAGTAATGCTATAAGAAATAACATGAATAAGTTAAAGTTTTATTAAATACCATTTAACATTTTATTTATCTTTTACTTACTCCTCAAGTACAACAGATAAAGCAGCATTCGGACCCAAAATTCTAGAAATAGTGAATTTATAGAATTGAATTAAATTCACTATACGGTATGCGGTAATTGCTCCCGGTTGCGAGCCCAGAACTTGTTCCACGCGCGTCTATTATTAAATTTCCCAATCAACATAAGAATTTTAAATATCAAATTCTTTGAGCAAAAAAAGTACTTACTTTTAATGGGCGACAAGTGCCATCAAGATCCCGATCTAATAGATCTTGAATTATTATATCATCACTTTCCTTTGCCGCATTTTCTGATAATGTTGGTTCAATATCACGATATCCATTGTTTTCCCCTTCTAAAAAATATATACAATCAGAAATTTCACAAATACAACATTGCATTGTGTTATAAATATATTTTTTTACCAATATTCGTGTCAAACAGTCCTTCAAGAAATTCTCGTTCAGCAGCAACAGCTTGATGAACCCACGCAAGCATATCGCCCACATAACGCAAAGGATCGCGTGAATGTACTTCAATTGGACGAGGTGTACCTCCTGGTCCACCACGAGTAAGGGCATCCATGAAAATTCGTATGATTGCATTTCGTCGAATATAAACAAGTTCTTCTAAACAAGATCTTATAATAAAAAAAGTTATTAAACATTCAAATACTATATATCTCATCTCATATATAAAAAATCTTACTGAAAAAGCACAGGTCGCTGTTTAAGAGTCTTTAATGCATTTTTCAGAGTCATGGGTATTTCTAATGTTTCACGTCCCAGAGTTCGAATTTCTGATAAAGTCCATCTATAGAGTTTATCGAATGCTGTTTCTTGATATGCATTCATTCTTTCCATTATTTCGAGGCTATTAAAAAAAATCAGTCATTTTATTTCATCAATAAAGAATAGTTAAAAGAATTGATTATTTCTTAAAATTAAGTTACCCAGCTCTTTGATTCTCGGTAATTAACAATGCATCACAATCTCCATGGATTTGTTGCAAATGTTTTAATGCGTCAAAAAATTCAAGTCCAATTTCAGAATCCCCTGAAGACAATACAAAGATTTCTTTTTCCGAAAGAGTAAAACGTTGCAAAAATGCATCAATCAATATTTTCCGCGTTTTACACGTTTCCCTATTCCCATATTTAAAAGATTACTCAAAAAAAATATAATTTGAGAACTATATATTTTTTCGAAATATAACAAATAATAATGTTGATATTGACATGAATTTGGCACCTTTGCGATTTTAAGCTATCCGCTTGTTCTAATAAAAATGCAGTTTGTTGATTAGCCGATTCAAGACGAGTTTCCATCTCATTACAAAATTTGCTCATTGAATGAATCTCCGTTTCAATAATAGACAATTGCTAAATTTTATGGAATCAATCGAAATGAAATTAGTGCCGAATTAACTTATAAAAAAAATCTTCGATAAATACCTCAACAACTTTATCAAAAACTCCCAAAAAGTTTTGATTTGTCTCAATAACTTTTAGTTCAACCTGTCCTCTCAGGTTACGTCGTGCTATCGGTGTATTACTTGTATAGAACTCTGATAAAGCTTCTAATGCTGCTTTGGTTTTAGCATCGTCAACGGGATTGGTCAAAAGTTTTGAAACTTTTACTGAGATGGAGTTCTCTTCAGTTGCCAAAGGTGGTGGCGTAGTAGTAGGTGACCTAGGAAAAGTAGCAGATTTTGGTGTTGATACTCTTATTGGGGTTGCCATGTCATAGATAAGAGCAAGAACATAAATTACGTATATTAAATTTTTGAAGTTTCGCGTTTTTTCATTTCAACGTATGATTCGGGCAAGCATTACACAATATTTAACCTTCAATTTTTTTTAGGTCGCACGAAATCTTTTTGGAGTAGATCGCGTAAATGCATAGCGACTCTTAAAGTGATGACTGCATAAACCACCCCCCTTTGTAGAAAATTTAAAACTGCTTATAGTACAAAGTAATAAAAAAGAATAGAAATGATATCATCATCATGAATCAGCTTTAAATCAAGAGTATATGGCGATCAATTATCGTTATGTTCTTTTTTTTAATTTTTTTGCTTTAAAGATTAGTTGACTATGATAATTATTCAACTCTTCTAAACGATTGCATGAA
The DNA here is from genome assembly GCA_910591945.1 of Ambispora gerdemannii. Classification (NCBI taxonomy): domain Eukaryota; kingdom Fungi; phylum Glomeromycota; class Glomeromycetes; order Archaeosporales; family Ambisporaceae; genus Ambispora; species Ambispora gerdemannii. The sequence continues at coordinate 11,887 of CAJVPL010001095.1, read as the reverse complement.
TTGGGTATATACTTACTGTTCAACTCCCAAATTAATACAATTATACAAATTTTTAAATTCTTTTTTCATGAATTAGATTAATTGATAAAATCAATACTTGACGATTAAAGGATAAATACAGTGAAAGCTCGATACAATACGTGATCGGGGAAAAGATTTGGTGTTATTATATCGAGATGTTACTCTATCGAAAAAATAAATACAATGAAAGCTTATTATTACAGTAATGAGATCGGGGGAAGAGTTTAAAACTTGATTTAACTACAAGGCTATTGTAATCCATTATGTATAGATGATTAATTTTCTAGGTATCCATCCGATATTAAAGATCTACAAGAAAGAATTTGCAAGAGTTATGAGTATACCGTAGTGCACCCCCTCCCAATGTATAGTACCGGTATATAGCAAAAATCAAAACAAGAAATCTGTAAAATACTTGGTCTTACAACTAAATTTTACCATGCCTGGATATTATATGTGAATACGTGTATCCGTGGATATATAAAAATTTTTAAAGCAGATATTTTTTATAAGACCCACTACAGTATGTATTGAAATAATAAACATTTACTTTCTCGATATTTTGTATTTTATTTGATTATATTTAAAAACTAGCATTCATATTTTTGGAAAATAATAGTCAGACTATAGTTGAAAAAATTTTGTATCAGCAGTTTCGTGATCGAAAGCCGCAGCAGTTTGGGCTGTATTGGCTGCTTCGATCTCTAGTAAATTTGTCGTAGCCGCTTCAGTGGTGGCAGTATTTTCATCGAGAATATTAGTAAAAAAGACAGGTTTAAACCCATGCAAAAAGTGTCGTTTTGTTGTGATCAATGATGTATCAGCTTTTTCGTGATCGAAAGCTGCAGCAGTTTGGGCTGTATTGGCTGCTTCGACCTCTAATAAATTCGTCGTAGCCGCTTCAGTGGTGGCAGTATTTTCATCGAGAATATTGGTAAAAATGACTGGTTTAAAACCCTGCAAAAAATGACGCGCTTTAATTGGGGTTGCAAAGGTGCTGCTCGATTTGCTGAATGTTAAGGCAACAGCCAAAAGAACAAATACAGTTTGAGCGAAAATTTTTGCCATTTTATTTTTTATGATATTACTTAATTTGTGAGTGGGTTAAAGTCGATTTTTATTTTTTCTTAAATTGTGAATATGAGTGAGTTAGCAAAACAGAAAATATAGACTTGTATAAATAATATCTTCAATTATTAATGCATCAAGATTTCTGATTATGCCATTTTTTCATCAACGAAGCATTTCATCATATACTATTTCTTGGTACTTGATGCTTTATGATATGTTTTCTAAGTTATTAATAGCGTAATTATCGTTATCACGAAACTTAACAATCATTCAAAAAAAGTACATACATAATTGGCCGCAAATTTATTTCATGGTTGCCATAATTATTCCGCATGACCTTAACCCTTGAAAATTCGAATTTTAAAGCTTTCTCTTGCTCAATCGATTAATTTTAGTTCCAACTTTCTTTGTTTCGAAAGATATTATTCTCTATTATTAGACTCGATTAAAAAAAATAGAATGTTAATTTCTTTTTTTATTCACTCTGAACATAATCCATCATCTTTATATTTATGTTCTTTCAGCAAAATAAAATCTTCAGAATAAATGGAATGGAACATGACGGAATTCACTATGTATAGGTATTTAACTTTTTGGGTCGCCCTTTCACATCTTCAATGAAAAAGAATTCATGGATGTATCTATTGGAATATCAGGAACAGTCAAAGTTGGCTCACTTTAGCATAATAAAACAAACACAAGTTTTAATCTATTCTCTACTATTTTGTATTTTATTTATATTTAAAAATTTAACATTTCACGTTTTTGGAAAGCAATAGTCTAGAACTACATATACTGATTAATTCAGATTATAGTTGAGCAAATGCTGTAATAGCAGATTCGTGATCGAAAGCTGCAGCGGTTTGGGCTGTATTGGCTGCTTCGATCTCCAATAAATTCGTAGTAGCCGCTTCAGTGGTGGCAGTATTTTCATCGAGAACATTAGTAAAAATGACCGGTTTAAAACCATTCAAAAAGTGACGTTTTTTGATAAGTGTTGTAGCAGCAGTTTCGTGATCGAAAGCTGCAGCGGTTTGGGCTGTATTGGCTGCTTCGATCTCCAATAAATTCGTAGTAGCTGCTTCAGTGGTGGCAGTATTTTCATCAAGAATATTAGTAAAAATGACGGGTTTAAAATTATTCAAAAAATGACGTTTTTTGATGAGCGTTGTAGCAGCAGTTTCGTGATCGAAAGCTGCAGCAGTCTGGGCTGTATTGGCTGCCTCGATCTCCAATAAATTCGTAGTAGCCGCTTCAGTGGTGGCAGTATTTTCATCGAGAATATTGGTAAAAATGACTGGTTTAAAACCCTGCAAAAAATGACGCGCTTTAATTGGGGTTGCAAAGGTGCTGCTCGATTTGCTGAATGTTAAGGCAACAGCCAAAAGAACAAATACAGTTTGGGCGAAAATTTTTGCCATTTTGTTTTTATCGATTTATTAGATTTGAAGTGATTTTAATAGTCGATTTTTATTTTTTTAAATTGTGAATATGAGTAAGTTGGCAAAAGAGAGACTATATAGACTTGTATAAATAATATCTTCAATTATTAATGCATCAAGATTTATTAGTATGCCATTTTTCATCAACGAAGCATTTCATCATATTCTTTTCGATGCTTTGTGATAATGCTATTGTGAGCGAGCATTTGAAAATATGCCAAAGCCGAAAATTCAAAATTGACTAGGTCAAAATGTGCAATTAAGAGAAATATCAGTATTAAATAATGAATTAAGAAAATCAAATTAATTACCGTAAAGTCCCGATGTTAAGCAACCCCTAAGCCACCATTCTGGCTTGATTTTTGAGGGGAGTTGCTTAAATTCAAGTACTTTCTAATCGTTGCAACATCACTTTACATATAGAGGCTGATCCGTGAAATAACTGATTTATATCACGGAACCCAACGTTCCGTGACAAATAAAACAACTTATTACCTTTTTTATTTATTCATTCTAATTATGACTAAAAAACAAAAATACAACACTCCTTTTCCAGTTTTTAAAACAGCAACAACCTTATTTCTGAAATTTTCAAAAATTACGGCACAAGTTAAAGCTGTTTATTATCATAAAAAAAGCAAAAGTTAAAAATATACCAAAAATTGGATTACGAATTTTGCACTAGTATTGGTTATTTAATTTCTTTAACAAAACTTAATGATATGATTCAATTCCAACAACAAATTGTTGAATATATGAACTAAGTGTTATAAATTCTATTTTTATAATAAAAAGAAAATTCAGTTAAACAAGCCATTAATATATTCAATATTTTTTTATAATTTGTCTATTAATATATTTTCTGATTTATACAGTGCAAGACACTTAAAGACGCTAATAAAATTAATTATCTTTAAAGCAAAGGATCTTTATACAAAGATCATACAAAAAAAGAGAGGGCCGCTGTTTTGTAACTAGACTTATTTACTATAAAATAGCGGCCTGCTTTTTTTGTATGATCTTTGTATAAAGATTCTTTGCTTTAAAGATGACTAATTTATTGGCGTCTTTAAGTGTTCTGCACTATATAATGTTTTATATGGTTTTAAGAATACAATCAAATTTTTCTATAGTTATTATTATGAAAAAGCAAAATTATAGAAAAGTATAATTATAAAGAGATTTTTTTACTGTATTTATATATAAATAGAAAAGCAAAATAAAGTAACTATAAAAAGAAATTTAGTTATATAATTTTAAAAAATTATCAAGTTTGATTATTTTTAATTTTTAACAAATTTAGCAAATTTTTTAGTATTTCAAAATAAATTATATTTCAATATCATTATTATAAATGATATAATTACAAATAATATTAATAAATACTATGTAATTTCTCATTTATTTATACTTTTTTTGTATTATTAGTATTATTTGTAAATTGTGATATAATTTAGAATAGTTATTAGTTATGTAAAACATATAAAAAATTGAAAATATATAAAAAAAGAGTCTCTTTTACTAGAAACTCTCATGCTTCAATTCTTTAATTTAATAAATAGCAAAGTTTTTACTAATAATATTTTATTTGTAAATACATTATTATTTTTGTGAATTATTTTCAAATCTTAGAATTATAAGTAGTGAATACTCTTTCACTCTAAATAAGTTATTGATATTATTACTTTTATTTATTTTAGTTTTATTATTTTTAGATTATGTTAATAAGTTCTGTTTAATTATTTTTAGTTATTTTAATCTATATTTTATAATTAACATTCTTAATAAGTTCAATTATTATTTTATTTTATTAGATATTATCAATAAGTTCTATTATTTACTTTGAAACTATTTATTAATTTCTTTAATTCTTTTTGCATTTTACTTTATTTTTCTATTTATTTCTATTTTTTATTATTAATAATTAGTTAGTTTGCATACAAGCTATCATAAGAGATCTTTAAAATTTTTAGTAAACACTATTAATTGTAATTTATTTAGTCTTTGTTTTTTCACTATTATGTTATTTTGTTAGTTCATTAATTTAATAATTTTTGAATTAATAAGAACAATAGTTATTTTATTAATAATTAATTACTTTTATTATATTTAATATTTTTAATAATTAAATTTATTTAATTTAATTATTTATTATTTAACTATTTATATTTCTATTGGATAAATTTGAAATTATATAATTTTTATATATAATATATAATTTCAATATGTGAATTTGATATGTAACTTGTATATATGATTTACATGTAATTTATTATTTATTATTAATTATTTATTATTATTATTATTTTAATTAATTTTATAATTTTATAATTTTATAATTTTTATAATTTGCATAATCTATATAATTTATATAAAATTATATAAATTATATAAATTTTATATAATTTATATAATTTATATAATTTTATATGAATTATTATATTTTTATAATTTTTATATATTTTATTATATTTTTATATATTTTATTATATTTTATTATATTTATTTTATTTAATCAAAATATTTAGTTTAATATACTTATATATAATAAAAATTTATATTTAAAATTTATTATAATTGATGCTTTGAAGAAAAAGCATAATTTTTCAAAATATAGCTAGCAAAAATAATTTATTTTATAAAATTATTGTATCAAAATTAATAAAACTTAAAATTTAATTATATTTCTTTATAATTATCTTCTTGTATATAATTACTTTGATTATATTAATTTATTTAACTTATTTTTAATCACATTACTAAAAATATAAAGCACACTTAGAATTTAATTACACTAAGAAAATTAATAATATCTTTTAGTAATAATAATAGTAATAATAGTAATAATAATAAAATAATGCATAAAATTCTTTTCGCATCTTGTTCATATAGATTTCTTATTCATGAACTAAGTTATACTTCAAGAAATGAAAAGATCAAATAGCTTCACTATTATAACAACTAGCTCACTAACAAAATATATAAAATCTCTTCTCACATTTTCAAGCTTTATCTAGATATCAATTTTATAGACTTTATTTCAAAATTCCAATTTTTATTTTAATTTCTTTTCAAAAAATATGAAAAACTCAAAAATAAACAAAAAATTCTTATAAATAAACTCATTATATTATCCTCTCACACTTTTCATACAAAATAATATCAGTCTCTTATGAAAGTTCAGATTTTGTTCTCAATAACTTAATCAAATATTTTTTATCTTTTTCTTTATAAACAACTACCAAAAAATATACTTTAGATTGCAATAATACCAGCAAAAATTCAAAAAAAAATTCAATGAATAAGAAACAAAAAAAATCATGTTATAATTCTTATAATAAGATAATTAGACCAATAACAAGAAACATGTTCAAAAAAAATAATATATTTAATTTAGATAATACAGATATGGAACCAAATAATATAAATATAAAAACAGATAGCACAAGTGACACAGTCTCAATGTACAGTGATACATTAATATCTGAATCTAAAAATCATGTAATAAATCTAGATAATATACTATCTTCTCTCAGAATATTATACAAATCTCACTTAAAACTAAACATGTCAAAAAACAAAAATATTATCACTCTAAATATTACTATCACAAATACAAATATTTCTAATATCAGTATCAGTAACTCAAATAATCAAATGGCTAATAACAATAATAACAATTATAAATAGCAAATTATTTATAGCAAAACATGCTACAGAAAATAAATTAATGAAAAAAATCTTTTAGATGAATTGATTATAGAAAAAATAAACTCGTACATAATAGTCAAGACTACATCAATACAAAAGCACAAATTATTAATAATATAAAACATATCTGTATTGAGTTTAATTCAAAAAAAAGTCAAGAACAAGATTGCAACGTTAATATTAATGATAAATTTTTATCTCAACAAAATCTGGATCCAACAATATATATAATACTAATTACATTATAGTTCTTCATAATGTACCATTAGAAACCAGCAAAAGCCAAATACAAATAACTTTTGAACAATTTGAACAAATTGAAAATATTCACATACTTATTAAAGAAAAGTGAAAATATATCACTATTCACTTCTCATCTATCATCAATATTCAAACTCTAATTAATAAATAATCAATTTTAATTAGTAATAACAGAATTAAAATACTATCTTTTATTAATCAACAAGAAACAATTATACTTTTTGATAGATACTAGAGATGGCGCAGCAAGTATGTGACGCTTATTTGTCACCTGTTGCAACATGTTGCAACTCCAAAATTTTATAAGCCACAACTAGTTGCAACTAGGTGATGCTTTATTTGTCATCACATTGCAACAGTTGCTGCACCATCTTTAGATGCACCACTATCTAGTAAAATTCAAGTATCTTTTTCATTGACTTGTCCATTAAATTTCAATAGTCTTTCTTTGTTGTCAGCAATATAAGTAAATTCTACTCTTTTATTTTGTTGCTTTGTAGAAGATTCTGCAATTTCTTCAATATTATTCATTCTTGCTTTGCCTTTTGAATAGTAATTTTTAGCAAAGTGACCTAGTTTGTCACATTTATAATAATTGTCTTTGATTTTATTATTGTTAGAATTATTGAAAGTAAAATTTTTCTTGAATTACTCAACATGATCCAATTTCATGTATGTACTTGTAAAGTTATTTGGTGTATTATGACTAAATTGTGAAGTTTTTTTGAATGATACTTTGTGAGAGGAATTGTTATTGAGTGGTTTATCAATACCAAATATAACTGTGTCATATTTAATAGCTAATTTCCATGTATCTTCCAAATTTTCTGGTGCTTGATAGCTAACTTCTATTTTTGTCACTGGTTTTAATCCATCAATAAAGTAAATGACTTGGTCTAGGTCATCCATACCTTCAATTTGTCCAACAAGCTTTCTAAACTTGGTGCCATATTCTTGAATTGTACCAGTTTGACAAAGTTGTTTAAGTTGTCTTCTCAGATATTGTTGATAATTTGATGATTGAAAAGCATTATGTAATTCTTGAGTGAAAATATTAAAGTTAGCAAAGATGGGATTAGTGTTATTAACATTAGCCTTCAATTTGTTGAGATATCAGTAGAAGGTTGCATCTTCAAATCCAGTGGATGTATAATTTATATTTGCTTTATTATTGGTGACATTTTGAGTGATGAAGATACTTTCAATTCTCAATAATCAAATTAAAACATTTTCATTTGATTCACCTTTGTAAATTGAAATTTTGATTGGAATTCTTGGATTATTGTTTTTATCATTATTATTTATAATAGGTGCTTGATCACTACTACTACCAGTAACATTTTCATCTTGTTGTTATTATAATTGTTAAAGCTGTTGATTTTGATGAGATTGAATAGTGTCAGTAAGATTTTGTTGTTGTTTAAGCAAAGAGGCAAATCTATTTATGAATTATTGAAATTGTTATGAGTCTATTATAGTGTGTATGTTGGTGAGTGTAAAGTGTGAGTGTTTAAAGTGTGTGTATAAAGTGTGTGTGTAAAGTGTGTTTGTAAAATGTATATTGTAGTTTATAACCTTTATCCATTGCTATCAAGTTGTAAGAATACTTTCTTACGTGAAAAGTAATAAGATAAATTTATTAATAGCTGTAAATAAATTATATTAATTGAGATAGTTTTCAGTTTTAATTTTAATAAAGCTTATTTCTTTATTTATTAAATAGTGAAAAGATCTAAAGAGCTATAATACAGAACAAAAATATTTAAATACATAATTAATATTAAATGAATTACAAATAAATTAATAATAAAATAGAAAGTAATTGGTTCTAAATTATTAATCTTAAAGGTGATGCATCTCCAAGTTATACTGTACTTAATGAAATATGTATGAAATATAAATAATAATAAAAGATAATTAACATGAAATTAAAATAATAAAAGAAAAAGAAAAAGAATAAATAATTAAAAATAATGTGTATTCAAATTAATAATGTGATTTACTTTTCACATCTAATCTATTTGGTGAAATATTAAGAAGTATTAAATGTAGATTTGTATTAATTTCTAATATATTATGCAAAAATTAATAAACATAACACAAAAAATAATAGATATGATATAAGAAATTACAAGTATATATGAAAATTGTTACAATTTTATAATATAAATAGTATTAAAATATATTAAAACTTTTTGTATAAATAAAAGTACTGTTTTAATATACTCTTTTAAATACTTGAACAAATTAATAAATTTTAATCTTTATTTTAATAATTTAACTAATTATATCTTATTATTGTATAGTTAATATTTATTATTATATAGTTAATATTTATTCTTATCTTTATTCTATTGAAAAAATTGTCTAGCTAAAATAATTTGTTAATTAAACTTCAAATCTTACTATTTAAATTGCTTTTTGTAAATCTTGAATGAAATCAAGAAATTAAATATTGATTTGATTTTAAGAAATTGAATTTTTGATTATTTTATTTATTAAGTCTTTAAATTTTGAAAAGATAAAATATATTTTTGAATTAAATATTTATAATATTTAATTTTGACATAGTATTTTATTTTCTTATTAATATTAAAAATACTAGAATATATTTTTCTATTAATTAATTATTTTTTGCAAAGTTATTTATAGATTTTATTTTTGTGCAAATCAAAATTTATATTTTTTTTATTCATACTTTGGTATTTTCTGATAACTAAAATTTATAATATATAAAATATACACTGAATAGTTAGCAGATTTCATTTTTAATAAAATTAATTTTAATAGTAATTATTTTTTTACAGTTAAATTTTTAATTGTAGATTTTGCTTTATATTTAATTGATTGATCTCTTCATTACTTGATTTAATAATTTTTTATTAATTACAACAAAGATAATATATTATATATTTTTTTGTTGATTAATTTTAATATTCAAGTAAAAATATTCAATTATTCAATAATATTCAGATAGTCTCTTGAAAGAATCAAGAAGATCATTAAAAATATGTTAATAGATTTCTCTTTTATCAAGTACAGTTTAATCATTAATTAAAGATATTATCTCTCTAATGAGATCAGAATCTAATATAACTTTCACAAAAAAACTTAAATAATTTTATCTTTAGTTTCATAATTACTAAACTTTGTAATTATTATATTATTCAGATTTTTAATTTTATATAATAATTTATTATATTTATTCTTTATTGAATTATTAACAACATTCTTCTGATTATTTTTCATATTATTAATAGAAAATACTATTTTATTAAAAGATCCATTTTGACTTTTTTTAGTGAAAGTATTATATATGAAAAAGATTTTTGTTTGACTTCCTTTTGCTCAAGTAAATTCTCTAATTGATTTATTATAGCAACTTTGAATACATAATTTTTTTCTTTAACATTATCAATAGCTAAAAAAGGATTTGACAAGTAGGAGTTTTTGTTATAAGCTAATTTTGATTTGTTTTTAGAGTTTAGATCTTTGAATTCTAATATTACTAGTGTTCATAATTGCTTTATGAATTAACTAACATGTACTCAAATAATATATCTTTGTAAGTTTATAAAAATAATAAACACAACTTTATTTTTTTTAATGAGAAAACAATTAATTACATGAATTCGATGAGGATCTATCTATCCTAAAGTTCTATTCTTTTTATCCCCCTCTTATTATAAATATAGTGAATTATTTTATAGTGATTCATCAGTTTTGATTAATGATAACTTTAATAGGTAATCTGTTCATCTTTATTTTGAATAATTAATTAACATTGTTATATTCTATCATAAGATGCACCAATTCTAATAGATTTTTCAATATTTTGTTTTTCTACGTTTTCCTTGACTTTATAATCCAAGCTGTTGGAATTATCAATTGCTGTCCAATATTTGTCTATTCTTTGGCACATATTTCTAAAAAACACCATCTATAATTTGCTGAAAGCAAAAAAAAACTTGTTCTTACCATGTACACATAATTTACCCAAGACAAAAGATCTTGATCAGTTTCTCGGAATGGTCATGTAGTGTTCCTAAATAAATAAAAAGCGGTTCATAAGTAAAATATCGTTCATTCCATTATCATTGTGTTTATTCTACGTGCTTTTGTTTGTGTATATCTATGAGTATTGGCAATACTTAGTTTTGTACTATAGGATTTCTTCGAATGTATTGCCCAATAATCTTTAAACTTATGGTATAATCTTAGAATGACCACTGCGTTGCTTAGAGATATTTTAATAAATAGTTTTCAGAATGGAGTATTCACTCGTCTCACAAATGTCAAAGTTTACTTTAACTAATACCCAATTCAGTGGCAAACTCCGGAAGGGAAGAAAGGACAAATCTGACCTGAACAGAGCTTAATTACATTATAGCAAAAAATAATGCATTATATGTTGTTTGATAATATCATTTGAGTACTATGATCTGAGGTCACATGATCTGCCTTTTTTCGTCTTCACTTTAGTACTAGTCCAGTACAGATTGCGTGATTAGAACTTCTATTTTATTGTTGTTATCATTATGTTAAAAGAGTGCTTATGTAATGTGTAAAAGTGCTCCAACGAATTAGATATAGATAATCTGGTTTTATTGTCCATAAAAAAGTGCGGTAATATTGACGGACAGAGTTAACGTTAATGACTTTTATTTGTGTGTGTAAACAATAAAAGGTTTTTGTCTAACACGATAACAAGCAAATCGATTTAGATCATTTCACTAAATCATAGATTTATTCTTACAGAGGGCCATTTATTATTCAACTAACCTCTATTTGTATGTGTTTTGTGTTATAGAACTTCCATTCGTGTGTGTGAATCATTAAAAGAAGAGACTTTAGTATTCCAATAAATCAGACATGATATTAAATTTAATTGACAAGTGTTTATGTTGTGCCTGAGATCGATACTTGTGTCAGATCGCGCTTCACGCGATTATTTTTGGCCAACATTAATCTATTTACCAGCATTAACCTTAACCTAACTCTAACTCTAGTAAAATTCATATCCTAATTTGGGCCAAGCGCGATCTGACGCAAGCATCGATCTCAGGCACAACATTTATATCGAAGTTAATTGAATAATGTAAACTCTGAATTTCTAGTCTAAACGTGTTGCTATATTAATTTTTCCGAACCATTTACTCCGACATGATGTTTCTCCGAATGGAGATTTCCCTGATAACACGTTTCCCCAACACGATGGGATATTGTGATATAATGTATTAACTGGCTGGTTTTGCATGGAATTAACATGTTAGGGTTAGAGTTAAGCTTATATACAAAGGTCCCCCAACGTTACACCAAGCTAGGAAAATGTTATGTCGGGGAAACATTATGTCGATGAAATGTCATGTCGGAGATATGTT
>CAJVPL010001094.1:0-16743 GCA_910591945.1 Ambispora gerdemannii | reverse complement strand
TCCTTTGATAACGTACGTCGGAAATACGGAGAACGTGCACGAAGCATAAACGAGTGAGCTTGAAACTTTCTTATTTTGCTGTTTTCACCAACGATAATATTTACATTATAATCGTCCGAGTTTTTCAGGGACTCAGTTAAATCTTTGATAAGATTTTTTGTATGCTTGGACATGATTTTTAATGAGCAATTAATTTCGAGTAAGTTAGAAAGAATCTGTGAAAGCGGGAGAGTTTTTCTATTGTGTGCGTTACAGCCACTGTAATTATAAGCGAATAATGAAAAATTCCCACAATTATTAAAACAATACTAGTTCCTTAAATATCATGCATGTACTACTAAATTCAACAAAGGATTGTTAAACTTCTTAACTAGGAAGTAAATACAAAATTTAATCCGATAGTGGTCAAGAAAGACTATTTTATTATTCTATCTGATTAAAATTTGTATTATCTCCTAGTTAAGAGATATCGAATTCATAACATACAATCATTTGTTAGGTTAGGTGTAGGAACTTTTTATCGTTCTATTGGATTAAAATTTACATACTTGTGCATATGATGTTTCACCATCCGATTTCAATAGTTCATTATATCTTGGCATGGATTCGACTCTGCCTTTAATTTTGCCATAATTGGGTTTTGAATCCGTACTACAATCTAATAAAAAAAAGTTCTATAAGTAGAAACGTAATTAAAGGACATGTTTATCATCAGCAAAAAAATATGGAATGCAACCATAGACACCTTCAACTAAAGTAAATTAAATAATATTTTTTTTCATCGACTGGATCATTATTGTGTGTTCTTAATAGATAAATAACTCGGGAATAATTAGTTTAGTTGATAAGACTCACAAATTATTTATTTACAATACATTAAGTTCTTGAAATTAATATAAGCACTAAAAGTTAGCGCAACTTAAATTGCATAACATCTATTTCTTTGTAAAAAAAAAAGTTGTAAAATACAATCTATTGATGAATTTAGATGTGTGCAGATATTTATCAAAAAATTTCGTTTGACTTTATACAATGTACATGTATATTACGTATATATACAAATACATGTAGACTCGAATTAGAGTGTCCAGTTTACGTACTGAAAATTCTGCAGCATCTCTTGAAATGCTAACAGTTGACAATATTGCAAAGCGTGACCAAGATGAAGGAAGAATTAGCATATTTTCGAAACATGAATATTGATTTTCTTCTTATATATATTTGTAATGAATGATGATGAATCAAAGACTTCTGAGATTTGGCGTCGTGTTAAAGCTTTGCTATCTCAACCGTTTCCATTCGGTAAATTTGCAATGTCCTCGGCAACGTCAGGTATAATAGTATCCGGAGAATTAAGCTGGGAAAATTGCTTTAATGGAATTCGAGAGGCATTTTCTTTCAAACATCCCGTGTCATCCTGGTACCGAGAATGGAGAGTTGCATTGACTTTAGTACATACTTTAAGAGAATGGTCTCACGAATTAAATAATTCAAAATTGCAGAAATACGGTGAGTTTACTATTATGGAGTATATTTGGCTTCAAGCTGAAAATGAATGGACAGATGCACCAAACGATACACAACTAAACATGTATCAAAAATTCAACAACTCTGTTCGTTTTATTAATGATCTAGCTGGTTTTGAACCACCGGCGTTTCCTTTTTCTTTGTTGTTTGGAATTTTAGATGTCCAACAATTGTCAAAGCAAACAATACATAAATCCACTTTGGTGTTATGCTATTATTTAGCATTAGAAGCTCTCGAAAAATTTAAAACAGAATTTATCAGATTTAAAGCACTAGAAGTATTATTGTCTTTACGCGTTCTTAAAACTGAATGGTTTTCTATAATCGACGATGACTTAAATAGCTTTGCTAAGAACCTTAATAAAGCCGAGCTGCTGGAATTAAAAATCTCGAAAAATATATTGAGGCCAAAATTATAGATGAATTAAGTTTTCAATCAAATCAACATACTCGAAAGAAAGCTGCACTAAATAATGGTAAAGGAAAGGATGAAATGCAAGATCGGGATCAAGTAATACTTGATATTATTGAGAATGATTTAACGTGTCACGTAACATATCAAATTACTGGAGATTTTTTTTTATTGAATGTGGTCACACCATCAGCAACTTTGCTTTGGAAAAATGGAAACGAATTCGTACATTAAAGAATTTATCACTCTATTGCCCACAATGCCGTAATCTTATCAATCCTGATAGATACAGTCCTTGCCAAAATCAGCTACACTCAAAGGATTATATTTAAGACTTGTTTCAGCTGGATATATTAATGAATCTATTAATAATGAACTAGAATTTGATCAAGTTTCTATAGCAGGAACATCGAGTGTATTTTCTGTTCAAAAAATAAAACAGCGATTCAAAAAGCCTGCTTCGTTCGAAAAGATAGTAGACAATAATTTTAGAATAAAAATTCCTCGCATACTACATTCAACTCGACGCAAAGCAAATAAGATGATTAAGGAAGAGAAATGGTTTGATGCTGTTTTTTTGGCTATCACGCGTGTTAGAAGTTTATCCAGATAGTATAACAGCTCGGTATTCTAGAGCTAATGCTCTAATGCGTCTCAATGAAATAGATTCAGTTCTGGAAGATTTAAATTTTATATTCTATAAAAACGATTCTAATAAAGTATTAGCATTTATCCTAAGAGGACAAATTTATATCAAACAATCCATGTATGATGAAGCACTTGTAGATGTAAATCATGCACTTACATTTGAGCCAGAAAAAGATATTCTCGGACCGAAATTCTTTATAAATATGAAGATTTCGATGCAACACTTAAAGATTTAAATTATGTTCTTAGAAAAGACAATTCTATCAAAGTATTAGCTTTATTTCTACGAGGACAAATTTATATTAAGCAATTTAGGTATGATGAAGCACTTGTAGATATAAATAATGCACTTACATTAGAGTCAGAAAACTTATCAGCGAGATATTTTCGGGCCGAAATTCTTTATAAATATAAGATTTTGAAGCAGCAGCAGCACTTAAAGATTTATATTATGTTCTTAAAAAGGACGATTCTAATAAAGTTTTAGCTTTAATTCTACGAGGACAAATTTATTTTAAGCAACATAAGTATGGTGAAGCACTTGTAGATATAAATAATGCACTTACATTGGAGCCAGAAAACTTATCAGCGAGATATTTTCGGAACGAAATTCTTTATAAATTCTACGAAAGCAAATTTATTGAATTAGTCTAAAAAACCGGCCTTGCTATCTTTTTAGATCATGATTGTTCAAACCCAGATTTTTAGACTGGTTTATTTAATAATATACTGTCAACCCTCTATAATCACACTATCAGGTCTAATAGTTATTTTTTCATGAATGTGTTTATAGCGAGATAGTACCCAGATTAGATTGTCCAGTAGCACATCCACATTTGGCGGATTTAGAGTACCATTCAAAGCTTATCATCTTTCTCAGTCCCAATTCCATTTAGATAACAAGTACCTAGATTACATTTTTCCCTAGAATCTTCCCTCCTTGCTGATTTGATATACCGCTGAAATGCTTTTACAGGATTTCTTTGTACTCCTTTTCCTTCTTCATAGCAATTTCCAATAAAATATTACGCTATAGCATGATTGTTAATTGCTGACTCTTCGAAAATTTTTGTTTATTATTAAACCAGTATAACAGAAAAATCCTAAGAGTCTTTAGAATTGTAAATATCGAAAGTTGGAGTGTTCTGTTGATAATATGATTGTAGTGATCTGCAAATAATCATGAAATTTTTTCATAATTAAGCTGTTTATTCTTGCAAATTTAATAAATAAACCATCGATAATAATTTCAGGTACGTTTTCGTAATTGAAAGTGCTTCACATGATGAATCCGGACTTTCTGATAATTGCTCTTTAGATATTGATGACCATACTTCGGAACTCAAAGCATAACTTTAGATAAAGTTTCGCGTGTGAAAACAGGAGATTCCGGTGGCGACCAAACTATTGCTTTTAGGTCTTAATTTACTTTATTTATAGTTGGGCGATTTGCTAGTATATTGTCCCAACAATTTTGATAGAGCTCGACGTATTCAGAAGGAGTTCCTAATATTGTCCTCTCTTTCTCAAGAATATTTTGATGAACGTTTCCATATTTATTAGATGTAGGACGACCGCTAAAAATCATCCATAATGGAACACCAACACTAAAAATATCCGACTTTTCGTCTCGTCGAAAATTCAAATCCTTTAGAAAAGTGGGATCAACATAGCTTATCATTTTATATAATCAGTTTTCGAATTGAAATCATAGAGTTTTGAATATCCCAGGTCTGCGAATTTGATTCTCCGTTATGGATAAGGATATTATTATGGTTCTTTTGTATGAAAAATTTAAATAAAAGATTAAACTCTACTTGAAGTTGAAAAAGATTCTTACCAAATCTCTATGAATAATGCCTTCATCGTGTACACACTTTACCCCTTTTGCAAGTTGCTAGGCTAAAGACAACTTTTCAATTCCTTTTAAATTATTTTCCAGATAATCTCGAAGGGTTCCGCCATTGACATAATCAAAAACCAACATGTATTTTTGAATACTGGGATCTGGTAGAGTTGAAGTTTATAATAACATTTATTCACAGATTTTACGGATAACGATAATATATTAATTGTAACATTTACCTTAATGAATAATGTGATACAGTTTATTATACATGTACATCTATTATACATGTATTTTATTATGTGTAACAATTTACATCCTTAACGAATTCTTTTCGTTCATAGTTTTTATTTTTACACAAAAACCTTTTAAAGCTACCGTCAAGTCATCATTTAAAGTTGCTTTATATACATTGCCAAAATGTCCACTTTCAATTGCTTTTTCTATCTTTAAAAGCATTAAAATCAAAATATTGGTGAAGCTTTTCTGAAATTGCAGCTTCTACCCATGATACTAAGGAAGGTGAAGACATTCTTGTAGATTTGTAGTAGTATACGTATGTACATTGAAATATCTATTTTTGGTAAATAAAGTTTGCTCAGGTATTAATTATTTTTTATTCTTTTTTACATATCGACAAGGGCCAGCGGGCTTTAATTTTTAAACTTGTGTATGCGTGAATGTGTATATGTATCAGGAAAAAGAAAAGTTTAAAGTATTTTCACTAGTGTGTCGGATTAATTATTTTGGGTACCATCTACCAATACTCAAATTCAACATATTATGAATCAGGCGACTTCAAAATCTGTGACAAAATATCACGATCAGACCAATGCAGAGATCAGTGCTTCAGCTAAATCATTAACCTCTGGCTCGACAAAATTATCAGAAACTGAGGAAAGTGAATCACCTATACTATCTCATTCCAATGTCCCGAAGCTTTTCCCATTCAAGAAGACACTATCAAAAGAGAAACATAAAGAGGTTATTAATAAGTTAATAATGCACTTCACTAATTCTCCAAAGTTGAACTAGGGATAGGAATCGATTCTGAGAATCGATTGATTTTATAGAATCTATTAAAATTTGAAAATCGATTAATATTTTAATCGATTAAAATTTGAGAATCGAGAATCAATTAATATTTTTTATTCGATTAATTATGCATAAATGGTGTAACAATATTATTAAAAAGAATAAACTAATCAGAAAATCTCCTTGTAAAAAACATGGCAAATGTTACAACTCGCTCTCGCGCACGACAACCTACTTTGTCATTTAGCAACAATATTAATAATACTCTAGTCTTTGATGATAACCAATAAACTATCTCCAATACAGAGTTTAATGACTCTGATAGTGCTAATAATGCTAAAAATATCAATATTGATCCAAACTTGAATGATATTTACGAAATAACAGAAAATAATGAAACAGATGACAATACTTCAATCATTTTTTTGCCATCTAGTATCTCTACAAATTCAACAAATCAAAGTATAACTTCAACTATTCAAACAAAAGGGAAACATGAACTGAAAACTAAACCAAAAACCAGTTATATATGGAATTACTTTAAACAAATAGCTCCTGATACTACTGTTTGTCAAGTATTAGGATATGGAAGAAGATTCACTTATCACAAAACCACTTCTACTATGAAGACACATCTTTCAAGTATTTTGAAAAACAAAGCTCTACATTATTTATAACTCAGATATTGTTACCAAAAATTATAAGTGATGCAATAAAAGTATAGTTCTGGTGAAAGTAATGATAGAACATGTTTTTTATAGATATTTCGAGAAGAATTTATCCGAAAGTCATGAAAAATTGTATGAATATTTTTAAGAATGCTAGAAACAGGATTTACTAAAGTTTTAAAGCATGTTAATATACTAATATTTTGCATTATTTAATATCAAAGTTGGTAAACTTGGGGGTACTCTATCAAGCAGATAAAATATTATTTCAAAATATTTTCAATAAGCAAACATGAAAATATTTTTGTTAAAAATATATTTAAAGATATAAGAAATATATTTGTAAAGTTTAAAAAAATTTTAGTTTATACTCATTGAATAAATGGCAGTCAAAAAAAAAGATTTAATTTTGATAATTTTCTTAATTATAGTAAAAATTATAATTTACTATAATTCATTAAGAAAATCATCAAAATTAAGTTTTTTTTTGATTGCTATTTATTCAATAAGTATAAAATAAATTTTTTTTTTCAAATTTACAAATATATTTCTTATATCTTCAAATATATTTTTACAAAAATATTTTCATATTTGCTTATTGCAAATATTTTAAAATAATATTTTTAATCTATTTAATGTGAATATTCCCCCGTTTGCCAACTTTGACAACAAATAATACAAAATATTACTATATTAACATTCTTTATAACCTTAGCAAATCTTGTTTCTAGTATTCTAAAAAATATTTATTCAAATTTTCATGACTTTTGGATAAATTCTCAACTGTACCAGGATGTAGGTGACTTTTTCAGATCACGTGATTATCTGATCTGATTACCTGATTAATGAACTCACTGATCCATTCACAGAAATTAATATGTACGAAGATGAAATTCTTCCTATTTTAGCATAATGCAATTATGAAAATTGCCATAATAATAAAGGAACAATGTCGAGTAAACAAAATAATGTGGAATAAAGTAAACAAAGTAACAATAAAAAATATTATTTGTGGACATAATAATGAATTTTTGGCAAACTAAGTTTCAATTGTCAGTATCTTAAATCCTGTCATGATATTGTATGTTGTGTGTGTGTGTGTGTGTGTGTGTGTTCGGAGAGCTTTTTAATAGGAATATCCAAAATCCAATAGCTCAGGAGATTTTAGGTAATATAGTTTGCATTTCAGTTATCCGTTCCATAAATTCTTTACAAAACTGTATTTTAATAATGTATTTTCTGATATCAAGTCCTAACCAACAAACACGTCAACGTTATATGAGTTTTACAAGCTTGAAAGGGAATTGTACGCAATTGATTTCAAGAGAATTATGGGTAAATCTTTATTGAGGCTCGCAAGCCTGTTTTATGTACATTTTTTGTATTATTAGATATCTATCTACTTAAAATAATGTGCTGATATGTATGATATTAAGAATAAAATTAAAATATAATGAGGGTAGAGATTTAGTGCGAGAAAGAGTAATTTTGTCAATTGCTTGTCGAGTAGTTCTATCAATTAATTTTCATGGTCTACCGCTCCAAAGGAATTTAGACGTGTCATGTGTGCTGTATTTTCTTTTTTAAGACCTTTTATACAACTATGAGCCATGAACTCGAGAGAATGGCGTGAAATGAATGTCAAGAGGGGAAAAACGACTAGATATTTTAGATTTTGTTAGATACGTGTGGCAACTCTGATTCGGCCAAACTCTATATTTATTAATAACATAATGAATAGATTTTGGGTCATCAAATTGAACAGCGAATTTAAATAAAGTGCATATCATTAAAAAAGCAAATTTAGAATAATATAAATAAAGCGAAATTAAAAAAAGTAACAAAAGCATTTATTAGGATGAATTCTAGAGATATTATATCGCGTAAAGTATAAAGGGGTGAGTGAATTTTGTAAAAACTACGATGGAATCCAAAGAAAATGTAATTAAGGAATTTCACACCATAAAAATGTGACTTGGATCATGATCCTTCAATCTAAGCCCAAAAAGGATTCAATTAGATGGGTTATAAATAATAAATAACGGAGAAATCAGGAATAGTGTTTAAAGGATCTTCATGATGCGTCTCAATCTAGTACTAAAAAAGAATTCAACGAAGTGGGCTGTAAATAAAGAGAAAATACTATACGCGCGACTTCGATGCATTTCTTCAATCTAGTACTAAAAAAGTATTCAATTAGATGGAATGTGAATAATTAATAATAGAAGAGAAATTACAATACCTGGAATAATGTGGCTAGGGGATCTTTACGATACGTTGACCTAAAAAGGATTCAATGAGATAGGCTGTAAATAATTAATAATGGAAGAGAAAATACTATACCTGGAATAACGTGCGGCTAGAGGATCTTTACGATGCGTTCCCTCGACCTAGGCCTAAAAAAGATTAAATTAGAGCTGTAAAACAATTCACAATAGAAAAGAAAATATACTATACCAGAAAGTGTGTGTGAGACAGAGTTATACAGTAGAAGGGAAATCGAAAGGTGAGGGATAAAATAAGTATCACGCAATAAAACTTACTGTTAAAGCTCCCAATAGAATACTAATCAACATGCAAGATCTAAAATGAAAGAGATTAGATTAGCATAGCATTCTTTCGCTGTAATTCTTTATAAAAAATATCTTTTTTTTCGTTGTAATAAAGTAATTATCTCTTGAATTGTAAATAACTTAAAGTGAAAGTTCATTATTCTTGTCTTCTGATTGATAGTATAATAGTAAAACCTGCATATTATTGAACCAAAAGTATAATTGAATTAAGAATACCCATCATTCACCTTTTTCGAGACTAAATCCTCACGTACAAAATTGCCGTATAGATCTCCAACAATACATTATTATAACATGAATACGTGTACTACTTGTTGACACCAATTACCCACAGAAACCTTCTTTCGCAAGAGCAAACTTCTTAAAACCTGCTCTATCTGCTTAACTAAAAAATCTGAAAAAGCAGTGAAGCAAGTTCCACCTGTTGACAATAAATTAGAAAATCAATTTGAAAATGAGATATAGGAGATTATTTTTACTAATATCATCGAATATGTCTCAAATAAAATCGCTAATCTTGAGCAGGATGCCGGACTTTTTTTTAACTTATGCGTTAAGCTTAATGATGATACATTAATCACTGCTCACCACGATATGAAACTCTTGGTAAGATTGATAATAGACGAGATCGAAAAAGGTGACGGATATAAATAGATGTAAGTTGCCTTAAATTGTAAACCTCAAAATTAACATGCGCGTTAAATATATTAATTTTTATTTGATAGATTTATAACTGGACCTACCATATCAGTACATCATTCTGGTATTGATAAGTTCTATTTTGCTTGTTCTCAATGCTTCAAACTTGAACGCAAATATAAAAAATCAAACCGCAAAAGGATAGACCATTTTGATTGTCATGGCAAGTTGATTATCTATATTAATATGATGGCAAAAGAGGTATTGGTAAAGCTTTGTCACAATATTCAGCATGAAAAGCCTATAGATCTTACAACCCCGCCAGAAATAAAACATGAGATCATGGAGAATCTCTATATGGATTCTGTGCAACTTTGAACACATCTTCATCAAATATTCGATATTTCGCAAATTACTCCGAAGCAAATCAATTATTGGTGATTTACTTTCTGTCAGCGTTTCTACAAATTAGACGAAGATTCTGTTATTTCTGCGCATCGCTTTTTAGAAAATCTGAATAATAATAATCAGTTTTGTTTTGAGTGGAGAAGTGAATTGGTTACAGCAATTGGATTCATAACTTCTTTGCTAACTAAACTCTTACCTGTGTTAAGTATCCATTGTGATGCGACCTACAAAACAGTTAAAGAACGATTTGAGCTCTATGGAATTATCAGTAATACTAATGGCGCAGGATTTCCAATTGCGTATTTGTTACTAAATACTATGAAAGCATTCGATAATGAAGAACAAATAGGGCTACGAACGAAAGCACTTGCCAGCTTTCTTCGCTCTCTTCACAACAAGGGGTTAGAACCGCAATACTTCTTTACTGACAAAGATTCCGCTGAGATCAATGCCACAAAAAAAGTGTGGTCAAGTATTAACGTGCAGCTCTGTCTGTGGCATGTAGAAAGGGCAATAAAAGAAAAACTTAAGAGCTGTAAGAGAATACAACGTACCCAGTATCAACCAGAGGAAGCTGTTGCGGAGTTTAGTTTTATTGATCTCACCTTCGTGCTTGATTTAAAATGTTCAGAGTCTGAGTATTATATTGTATGTTTACTGAAACTATGAAATAAAGCTATTGATCTTGTCAAAAAACATTTTAATATGCATCCAAAAATCCCTATCAACGCTACTGGACAGTTTTTGACAGCTAATGAAATCCGAAGAAGTGCAGTTCATGAAATGTATAATTTTTGCACTGAAAATAAACTTGAATTACTTTGGGCATACTTATAGTCTGCGTGATATAAAATTACAAGATGAATGCTTTGGGCATGATCAACTCAGATAACAATCCCAATTTGCAAGACGAATATGCTAATTGAAGCACATTGGAGAGTTGTAAAATGTTGCTACCTTTACCGATTCAACAGACCACGACTTGATTATATTGTGTGAATTATCTGTACACGTCTCCTTCCTGACCAAATCACTCGTCTCGATCAAATGCGCCTGGGTCGAATAACTCCACGTTGGTTTGATGATTTTAAAAACGATTGGAAGCAGCTTAGTATGAGACAAATTGCTGATGATGATGATAATCATTACTTTATTGATTTAACACGTTGGATATGTAGCTGCTCTTCATTTCTTCATAGCCGATTTCTTATTTGTAAACACTTAGTCCATCGCGTAATTGAAAAGGTGAAATTGCTTGATCTACGAGGTATCCGGTTGATATATGAAAATTTTCAACGGTGAGAAGACTATCCTTTTCTCATTTGGAATATGAAAGAAATCAATATCTACCAGTCTTTAATTTCGCAGGATGATAACCAAGCTTTAATTTTGCGAATTGAAGTTAATAATGAATTTGTTAAAATGAATGAAGATGACAACGAAGCTTTTGATCCCAAAATATGACAGATTTGTGAGTGCAAGATAGCTGCCGTAAGACATATGACAGAATATCTGGAACAAGAACTCTCAGCAAACAACTTAAATCATATTACACGCGTAGTTAACAATATGAATAAGTTGTTCACTATGTTAAATGACATTGAGAAGGCACAATATAGGCGAAGACATGATCCGACGTGGCAAGGATCAACCTTATGGATATTATTCTTGCAATAAAATAAAGTTCATATTCTCTTATTATATCATAATGTAAATAAAAAATGTATATAAAACAGGCTTACGAGCTCAATAAAGATTCTCCAAGTGCTACCCATAATTCTCTTGAAATCAATTGCGTACAATTCCCTTTCAAGCTTGTAAAACTCATATAACATTGACGTGTTTGTTGGTTAGGACTTGATACCAGAAAATACATTATTAAAATACAGTTTTGTAAAGAATTTATGGAACGGACAACTGAAATGCAACTATATTACCTGAAATCTCCTGAGCTATTGGATTTTGAATATTCCTATTAAAAAAATCCTCTGAACACACACACACACAACACATGATATCGCAACAGGACTTAAGATACTGATAATCGAAACTTAGTTTGCCAAATATTCATTATTACATCTACAAATAATATTTTTTATTGTTACTTTGTTTACTTTACTCCACATTATTTTGTTGTTCCTTTATTATTATGGCAATTTTCATAATTGCATTATGCTAAAATAAGAAGAATTTTCATCTTCGTATATATTAATTTCTGGGAATGGATTGATGAGTTCATTAATCAGGTGATCAGATTGGATAATCACGTAATTTGAAAAAGTCACCTACATCCTGATACAGTCCAACACGAGAAGAACAGGAAAAGCAACTTTGAATAATCAAAGTTTCTCTATGCACAGCTTGCTTGATGTCCTATTAGAATCAGTTCTGCGATGAGTGCTGATCTAAAATGATTCCTGTACTGAATGAAGAATGAAATGAAATAACCAACTGGTACAATCAGTTAGTAATACGAGAAGATGAAAATATCTGTGAAATCAAATCTGACGCTAAACTATATTGCTATAAGTTGACTAGTTCAATTCCCTATATGTAATCAATATATAAAATAAGAGAGATCAAGAAATAAATGATTAGTTTGCTGAAGTAAAATAGTATTATGCTGAATCAATGAACTATTCAATTTCATCTGAATTTGTCAAATATTGATCATTATAGCCAAAAAAAGATGAACAAAAAATCAAATGTTATATTAAAAACAAAAAAATAATTTTACCTGTCAAAGCCTATAGCATTAACGCTGAATTTAACTTGTATTATCCTAGCAAAGAACTATTTATTTTACCTTCCAACAAAAAATTATAGTGATCAATTTAGGAATCACTATAGAAGTTTCCAAAAATAACATGATACAATTAGCATTGAGATTATTACTTGCAAAAAAAGAAATTATTATTGAAAAAGGAATTGTAGACACTGAATATATTGAAAATTTACAAATCATTCTAAAGAATAGATCAAAAAAAAGATTATAAAATATTACTTCAAGAATGAATTGGTCAAGTATTCTACTTACCAATTTTACCAATTAAGAAAATGATATCAGTAAAGATATGTGTCAAACTAGAACAAAGTAAAAGAGATCAAAAGAAACTGGGATCAACCAGAAAAACAAAACAGGAAACCAATTTGGTTAACATATCTGAAGAAAATGGTGATGATATTATCCGAGAAATATCTATCATATTAGAAAAGACAATCACAATCTATCATAATGGAATGATTGTATAAGAAGGATGAAACGAAGAAGTTGTTAGCTCCAAGCTGCTCCTATTCAAATCAAATTATGAATTATTCAAAAAATATGAACTTAGTTACAATCACCAGTATATTGCACCAGGAAAATGACATAAAATTTAGCTTATCTTGATTAATCAAAAAAATCAAATAATCTTGTTAGAAGAAGGAACAATACTTAGATATATAGAAGACAGAGTTGAATATTTACAAACTTTTCATTGCATGAAAGATATAATTCGATATTTTGATATCCAATAAAACAAAAAAACATGATCATGAAATTGAAATTTATATCTTAATTACCGAAGACTTATCAAGGGTCAACATTGGAAAAGTGTCTGAAAAACAATGAAAACAACTATATTAATTATTATTTAAATACTCAAATCTATTTATGACCAATGATAATGAAATAGGAAAAATTAATAAAATATAATATAAAATTGATATCAAAGATATCATGCCAATTAGGCAATGAGCTTATTGAGTATCATCAAAGTCAAATAAATTCATTACCCAAGAAATTGAATCAATGCTTAAGAATAATATAATTCATCCATCAACTAGTCTCTGAATGTCACCAATCATATTAGTAAAGAAAAAGAATGAAAAGTTACGCTTCCGCATAGACTACTGAAAACTAAATTCAGTAATAAAGAAAGATGCTTACCTGCTACCACAAATTGATGAAATATTGGATTTGTTAGGAGGATCTCAATAATTCTCCACATTAAATTTGACAAGCAGTTACTGGCAGGTCAAAATAGATCCAGCTAGCTGTGAAAAGATAGTCTTCATCACTCAACAAGATATTTATAAATTCAACGTAATGCTCTTCAGTATAACCAACAGACCAGCTACCTTTCAATGACTCATAGATACAGTTTATTCTGGCCTTGCTTGGACTTTTCTCATTATTTATCTTGATGACACTGTTACGATCAGGCTCCTGGTAAGTGTTATCATGATATAGATGTTCAACCATTATCTAATGATAATAATTTTACAATTACTCGATCTCATCATAATAAGTGTACTTTGGGATCACCACACAGTGCATTTTCTTCTATCTCATGAATAGGCTCTTACTATTACTAATAAATATTATATCTACTTAGTGTGTGACAGTTCTATAGTAATATAGTACTGATATTCTATAGCAACTTTTGTGATTGTCCAATAGTATGTAATAAATGCAAGTATTTTAATAAGTTATTTTTCAATCAATTAAATATATAAATTTCATTAACAACAAACAAAGAACAGTTTATTGACTAGCTAGATTTTTGTATTGATCAATTAATATTTTTTTCAAAGCTTCAATTGCACTTTATTTATAATGATATTTTTCACTAATAAATATTATATTTATAATTAATTATATAAGTTAATAAATAATAAATACTATATAAATAATGATAATTATAATAATTATTATAAATGATGATAATTACAGTAATTGTTATAAATGATAGTAATAACTATAATTGTATTAATGATCAAAATTATGAAAGTTATAGAAATTATAAAAATTATGAAAATTATAAAAATTATGGAAATTATATAAATTTCCAGTTATAACATTTTCCTTTCTTTAAAAATTGAGTTTCATATCAATTATAACCAGTTTTGAATCAATAAGATTAATTATTCTAATTGTGTTTGGTCTAACTGATATAGTTCTATGTAAAAGATCATTTTTACTGATAATAATCTTTCTGGGGAAATTGGAGAAGGTGTGAGCAAGTTATTTTGCTAATTGCAGACATTTTCTTAAAGAACTTGTGAGAGAGTTTTCAAAACTTCCTTTCAATAACTACAGCTGACTAGTTTTATTGTTCTTCATTTGTCTTAACTGATTTCCAATTTTCTATAGTAGACAGAGTTTTTTTCCACTCTTAACCCTGAAGCAAAAATAATTATTATATTCTGTTCATAATTTTCTAATTCTTTCTTTGAATGTGCTTTTTGTATGATAGAAGTTAATTGTGTCTTTTCTTTTCTTCTTCCATGTCTTCTTCAGTTGTTGATCAACTTTATTTATTTCTTCATCAGGCTGGAGAGTTTCTTCTTCATTAACTATTTTGTTGTTTTGATATCCTTCAATTATTTCATCTGTTTCAGTTTCTCTTATCAATATTTCTTCTATTAGTGGTGTCGAGAATTGTGATTCTGCTGAGTCAATTATAAATATTACATTTAGAAAATTTTGTGATCAGTTTATTGATTAATTGCCAAGTTTCTTTTATTTTATCTGTTTTGTCAACAGGTTAAGGATGCTTGCCTAAATTCTTTCAGAAAAATATCGTCATAATTTCAATGGGTTATATACTAATTGTTAATTAGAATTTTGACATAATTTCAGTTACGATGAATTTCAAAATTTGTCAGAATTTCAACAGGTTATTTACTAATAGTTTATTATAATTTTGACAGAATTTAGACAGTCACTAAGAGATTTCAGCAAGCAAGCAACCTTACAGCAGGTATTGTTGTTTCATTTATTTGATTCATTCCATTATTTTTATTGTTTTGTTCATATTTTATTATCATTATCATTATTTTTATAATTATTAAATTTGTATATTAACATCAAATCTCAAAAGTTACGTATATTATGTGACTTTGATTTCCATTTTATTAATGTTTCTGTTTATTAAACTTTTTCTTTTTTTTATATATATATAATCATTCAAATTTTTTATTTTACTTTCTTTTGTATTTTTTTAAATCTTTTGTTGATGTCAGTATTATTATTATTGGAATTATTTTTGTGGTTCCTTCCTCTTCTTCATTTGAGGATTCATCCTCAAATTTATTATTTTTATTTTGTTGTTTATAATAATATTTGAATCAATTTTCATATATGAATTTGACATGTATTCCATTTTGATCAGTAAATTTATAAGCTCTATTATTGAGTTTTTCGTGAATTCAATAAGATCCGTTCCATTTGGTGTTCAATTTTCCAGACCATTATTTGTCATTTTTGCTTCAGTATACAAGTACTTTGTCACCAATGCTATATTTTTTTTAGTAGATTTAGATCATGGTGTTCTTTTTGTTTTTCTTGTGCTTGTTTAATGTTGGTTTTGATGTTTAATCATTTTTTGTTCAGTTGGTATATCCTGTCAAATATTCATTGATTAAGGATTTCTTGATAATTATTATTTATTTCTCTGATGTCAATTGATATTTGTAAGTTGATTGGAAGGGTTGTTTTTTGTTCATAAAATAGTTCAAAAGAGATATATTTCATGATATCATGTTTTGTGATTTGGTAGGTGAAAAGTGTTGCAGGAATGTGATTATCCCAATGTATTTTTGTTTGAATTGTTAGCTTTGATAGTGATTCACAGAGTGTTCAGTTGAATTATTCCACAAGTCCATTTGTTTGAAAATGATAAGGTGAGGATAATGTTCTTTTTATTCTCATTCAGTTGCAAAGGGTCTTGATTTTCTCGTTAATAAATTCTTGGTCCATCAATATTTCTTTAGGGCAGTCATATTGGAAGATAATTTTTTTCTTGATGAATTTTTCAATATTTGTTGTGTTAGTTTTTCAGAGGACTTTAGCTTCTGGTTATTTGGTTAGATATTAATACACATTTTTTACTGATAGAGTAATTAGCTAATAAATGTGAACAAAAGTTGGGAGAGATAATTAAACAAATATAAGAAAAATATGAAAATAATATCTAAGTCCTATGCCAATTTCTACTGAAA
>CAJVPL010001093.1:0-16743 GCA_910591945.1 Ambispora gerdemannii | reverse complement strand
AGAAAAAGAGAATAAATATGATATTTAGGATATAAATATAAGATTTAGGATAATAAAATAAAAGTGAGATAATTATATGATTGAATAAAAATAATAATAATCAGATGATAAATTGTAAAAATTAAGAAAAAAAAACTTCGTATAATCAAAGAAAGATTATCAAATTAGAGAAATTTATGTTATTACAGTAATAATATATTAAATTTTATATTATTTACTTTATATAGTTATATATTAGAAATTAATATCTTGTAATTTTACTAAATTATATAATATTACTTATATATAATTTGTAGATATATTATAAGATTTTTATACTTAATATGAATTTTTATTATATATATTTATTAATAAAGATTTTTGAGTAAATTACCAAAAGATCCGAAAGAGAAACAAGAACAGGTTATCAAAATAGTACTGGAGCGGTTTCCTTATTTGTCTTTAAAATATAGTACTGGGAATGACGATTACTTTAGCTGTTCAACGATCTGCCCTATATGCAATAAAGACATAAAAAAGAGAATCTAAAAGATAATATAGAGGGTGAATGGGGTAGTGGTGTATATTGCGATGAAAAAATTACTATCTCAAATGCTATAAGAATAATCTGCATCCAATCCGAATAGTAACGGTAAAGACATAATTAACTTATGTAATAGCATATGCATATATATAATAAAACATTTTTCGTGCTCTGTAATTAGAATCACATGGGGTTGCTCCCCTTGGGGCTCTATATTGATAGGGTAAGATTTTTCTAGTGGCTTGTGCAAAAAAATATCGCAGTACGTTTATTTTTAGCGTAATACGATCTAGTATATAGATATCGTCGACACATCAGTTTATATTATTGCCTTCAGTAATAATTATCTTCTTTAGTATTTGACAACGTTCCAAATGGAATGCGCAAATCACTAGAAATTGTATAATGACTCTTCAATCAATTTGTATTTTGTAATTGTTTTTAAATTTAAATTTTTTATTTTTATAGATGAATTGTTTGTCATAACAACAGATTTTATAAAAAAATTTTCTAATAAACAAAAAAAAGAAAAAGTCTCATAACTAAACTATCTCAAAAATAATTACTCGTAAAATAAGAAACTCAGCAGACGTAAACTTACTAGTTTATTAAGCAGTAGCAACAGAACAGGCTAGTACATCATCACTACTTTCAGTACCATTTGCAATTCCAACTACAATATAAGATGTTCCACGTAATGTTGGTACATAAACATCCTGTGTTGTTTGATATAAAGTTCCAGCTTTAATTGGACATGCAACTTCTTTACAGATGTCCAATATATCATTACTTATGATATTTCCATGCTCATCAGTAAATACAATATAAAGTTTGAAGTCATCAGTGATATCTTGCTTTAGTGTTCCGGAAATAGTAAACGTATCTGTTGATTCAGGAACGACAGGATCAGGTGAAATTGTTACATCAAGTACGGGTGTTTCTGGCGGAAGATTAGAACATGCATCAAATTCAGTAGTTCTTTTATGAAGTTGATGTGGAATAGCATTGATTCTGGAAAGCATAGCCAATAAAATGAGTGCAAAAACAAAATTTCGGTTCATTATGATTATATATTATGATTGATTTTTGTAGGGCGCAGTGAATTGGCGATTTATACTATAGTACGAGGTAAGTTTTGTGGACGAGTTCATGTGTTATTAAGATGTGGAATTGCGAGCGAATTATACAAGGATGAATCTGCGATTTTGACCCGAGGCATAGCGTGCTTTTATAGGCACTATTATCTGATCCCCCCGAATGATTAATTTTATAAGACAAAAATGAATTAGCTTAGTTTCTTTTTAGCACGCAATATATGATCGACACATTAGCAATGGACATACGTACAGTGACTGTCATATGTTTTGCATCACGTAAATGAGAAAATAATACATGTATCTCGTGATTTTACATGTTATTAACATGTGCTTCCTGAAATTTTTAATTAGTGCCTCAATCTGCCCTTTTTTTCGTCTTCACTTTGGTACTAACAATAATCTACGATACACTAAACCGATCTAGCACAACCAACACCAATGGTTTACACGCCATCCTTTCTATGATCGCTCTAATTCTAATTATGCTATTCACAAAAGAATTTCTTTACATTTCTTTAGCTGTTAGTGCATATTACGAAACTTGCGTCTCGTGATACGCGTTCAATTTTAGACCTGTCCTCGAATTCATGAACAAGTTAACGAGATAGAAAGTAGACGTGTAATAAAAAATTTTAACATTAGAATGCATTAGCTTGAATGTGAAACGATGGTTGTTACAAAAGCTGGTAAATGTCGAATATGCATGATTGTAGTGAATGTGGCGATTGTCTAAATGATTGCATTATCACAAATAAAAAATACTGACAATCAAAGAGATTTCTTTCGATGTTGAATACGTTGTCGTCGATTTTATAGTATATACCACTGTCGATTCTGATTTGTAGGCGAAGAAACTATTAAACAATAAATTGATTTTGGGAGGAATTGGACCTCCGTTACCAAGAAAAAATCTCAAGAACCTCCCCCAGAGAAAAACCAAAACTTGATATGTGAGAAAGCGGCTACATTTAAAGTCGGCAATGTGGACTCTAAACAGCAAGTTGCTGAGATCATCCCATCGGACAAAACAATCTTCATACAAACCATTACAAGTTACTCTGGATATAATAAAATAATAAAAAAATGGTATACCCCCAGATACTAGTCAACCGAATAGTGCGATAAAATATAAAACATATGAAGGATCTGGTAGAATTCACCGATACCACGTTTAATATCACCGCGATTTAACTGACTATAACGATTAACGATAACAATAAGTGTATACAGTCGCCACAGAAAGTAACCGCCGAATTTTTTTAAAATGAAATTTAGATATATATTTCATTAGCTTTATATACATAAAAATATACATTACTCACCCTCTATATGGCTTCAAAATCACCTCGATTCCTTACGGCATCGAGCTCACAACCTTCTCCAAACTAACACATTAAACTTCTTTCAGAGTAGTCTTGAGCTTGTTCAGTTTTTGAAAAGCTTTTATACTTTAGAATATGTTTCTATGAAGCCAGGTCTGTGAAAATATGTTAATTGGTTCATAATCAATAATATTCTTCGCTTGAACCTATTTCGTGATCTTTTTATGATTAGGGTATGTTAGGGCGAAGCAGAAACGCCATATGTTTTCAAGTTAATGAGCATAATATATTATGAAAAGGATGAAATTACCTAAAGAAAGAATCTTTGGTTAAATTTTTACAAAGATTTTTTGTTGACAATGTCATGAAATGGCTTAGATTATCTTTTTTTGGCTTCTTGCAAATGTGCATTTTTTTCTTGCTTGTGACCTCCCAGACCCTGGTAAATTTTTTTTTCTCCCGGATTCGGCAAGAGACCTTTATCCCGTCATCGGATCACGGCTCATTTTTCTGGCAACTTGCACAGCACCATTTACCCTCGTCAAAGTCGGTCAACTGGAGGCGATGTGTGTTATATTTACAGCCAAAAATTTCGCCTAGTGTATGTTTAAAAATAAAAAAATTTCAACAAAAAGGGAGAAAACGCCACGTATAAATTTATGTTGATGTTACACATCCAAATCGTGCGTTACTTTCTGTGGCGACTGTACATACAAGTGACTTGTTATAAAAAAATTTACTACATCAAGAGTTTATTAGCAAAGTTACTCTAAAGAGACGGTTTTATTATACTGAACTTTACTATGGCGCGTAAAACCTAAAGTCATCAAACATTTGTATTTATAAAATGTATAAACTTTTTACTAAAATGTAAATACAAAATTTAATCCGTGAATATGATAAAATAGGCCTTTTCTGAGCAGAGCATATCCACGAAGTTTATACATTTTATGCAATACAAACGTTTGATGACTTTAGATTTTACGCGCCATATAACAAGAGACACTTGTATTTAGATAAATCTTTATGATAACCTATGTCAGTGATATGTTGCTAGTGAAATGGGTGTCGGTAAAACGGGTGCATTCCAAAACACGTATGAAGCGAATCCCTTAATATGACACGTGAATAGTATAACTTAGAAGAGAATCGAATCCTTGTTTTAATCAATCAGAATAACCAAACACCAGATACTGGACTTTCAGTATCAGCTGAATAGGTATCAATAATTGTTGAAATGGTAAAGGATACATTCTGATACTTGAAAAAATCACCATGCTAGGACTTCTGCGCCAGCCCTGAATAATATTACAGAGAGTATTTGCCCTCACCCACTAGACCTTGGGAGAAGAAAAGCAACCACGAAGGTACCACCAGACAGCGTCTAGAAGCCCAAAAGACAGTGCCTAATGAGAACCAACAAGGCCGCACGACCTAGAAAGGAATCGAACCTTTACCTACAATCAACGCATAATTCATGCGAGCGCCAACATTGAAAGTACGCTACCCAGTAGCTAGGTCCTAACAGAAGACAAGAATGGGAACAGTAGGAAAAATAAAAATGGGCGAAGGAGGAGTTATTTAAATAAGAGAATCCTGATTACGATTGTTTATTTATTTTGAATCGTTGTTTGTTTAGGTGATTGTTATTAATTCTATTGTTTATTTAGATGATTGCTTATCAACAAACGCCTACAAAAATGATTATTTTTATAATAATATTGTATACGCGATACGCGATAAAATTCATGTTTATGATTTTCAAAAATGGGGAACGTCTAAAACCGTGTAGTGTAGTGAATTAAGACTTAAGTCAAATCGGATAATCTTATAATTATCCGTATTGACTTAATACACATGACCTATATCTCTAACACATCCAATGACTGCTGAATCCTGCATTACACCATCGCTATCAAAACAAAAACAAATGAATGTCTTTTTGGTTCAGGCTGAGACTCTCTCCAACGAAAAGAAGTGCCGAATACTCACTCACAACATCACGTCATGAAATCAAATTGGAAACTGATCGTAACCTGGAGAAATTCGCAACACCAGCAAAACGGCGACCGGTTTCCAGTTTGGTTATTTCTTTCATTGTTGGATGTCTAGTTTCTTTATTTTGTTGTGCTGTCGCAAATTTTGACTGGTTTCTGGTTTGGTCTCGCACCGGGTCTGTGTGGCATCGTTGAATGCCCATATCTCTGGAACATATAAGCATATCTTTTTTTATCTATAGTCCTATAATTATGTGAATATTTTTGCATTTAGATCAACAAATCGGTGGAGATATTAGTATCTAAAACAGGGACGATGATTTTTATGGTGATATTAGGCAATTTTTGTGTGTGCTATAAACAATTCTTGTGCTATATTTGATAAATTTTGTGGCGCTTTAATGAAAATTTGTGATACATGTATTATGTGATTTTGAACGTACTATGATAATTATTTGTATTAGTTGTCTATTATAGTCTTTCATGATAATTAATTATTTTATTTATTATTGTTATATATAGCGTTAAAACTTTTATTAGATATTATAACACAAAAAAATCTCAAATTAAAATACATCATATTAAGTTGCTTAAGTGATTCTTTAGATAAATTTTGATGATCACTATCTAAAAGGGAATTATATAAAGAGAAGCTACATTCAACGGCACAGCTAGATATAGGTAACCAAATATAATCAAATGTGATTTGAGAAAGAATTGGTAAATGATTTGCTAAACTATTCCAATATATATCTAATTCACTTTTATTTATACTTCTATAAAATTCTAACTCACTATAAATCTTTCACTTGTACATTAAACTATCAAAGAGATTTTGAAATTTATTAATAATTGAATACTGATAAATATCGCATCATTGAATATTTCCCATGTGAATATATTTAGGATCAAAAGTTGCATAGTTCAAAATAAAGGATGAGTAGGATAATTTAAAATATATAAGATGAGTTTGTCATATGCTGCTTGAAATGTGGCTCAAAAAATAGAATAGAAATCTAATAGATTGAATAAAAACCACATTATAATTTTATCAAGTTCTATACCAAAATTAAATGCAATTCAATTTAATTCAAGATAAGTTACAAGAGTCATAAATCATGTTTCAATAAATGAAAAAACTGGTTTTTTGTTGTTAAAAAAATCTAAGTCTTGAATGAATGTCTTGATATAAATTAAATTAAAATTTACATCAATTATGATTTTTTTAATTGTGTCCTATTTTGCATAATTGAATAAATTACACTTATTTTCTCATGTTTTGAATTATTTTTATACTCAGTTTTATAAAAATTCAGCCAATATTAAAGATATTTTTAGTATAAAAAACTATTTTAAACCAACTATTTAATTAAATTTTGTTTGATAATAATATTTTGCATAATGATATAATATTATACATATAAATAAGTTATATATAAATTTTTTCTTGCAAAAAATCTAATAAAAAAATCTTTAATATTAGTTAAAAAGTTTTTAATAACAAAAATCTCATCAAGTTCACTATTTTAAATATAAAAATAAAATTAATTTAATTAATATATATAAATATATATATTTAATAAATACTTACTCAATAAGATTTAATATATATAAGATATATAATAAATATATTAATTATAATATAATTAGCTTTAAAATATTATTATAATATTTTTTTATTTATTTAATAAAACTGTTATTTTTTTCACAATATTTTCAAGTATTTTATAACTGTAAAAAAGTATTTCAAGTACATCAAGAAGAAAAATCACCAGAAATATATCAATTTGCTTTCTTAAAAAAAGATGAACTTACAATATCTACCAACAGCATATAAGATATTATATTCACTATCTTCTGAATTATGTAATTATTACAAACTTTCATTTAATAATAAAATAATATGATATTTATTTGTGATCATGTGATTTATTTTAGTGAAAGATGAATTTATTACTAAAGTATGAGCTTTGGTTCTTACATCTTTTACACTAAGTTTATTTTGCAAAATGTACTGAGCCATTTTTACAATAGTTTCTTATTTATTACTTTGATTACTACTTAATTAAAAATTAATATACTTACCTGATATTTACTAAAGTCAAACTTTTTCTGAAATATATCTGTATCTGATTTCTCTTATTATCATTTGAAAGTTTTTTGAGTAATCCTGATATATATTTACTAAGTTCGGATATGCTTATCTGTGGCTCAGATTATATTTTCTACAAACTTGATTGCGATAACAGACATAATTAGTAATTAGTATAATATATCAAAAGTAGGTTATTTATTATATATAATTTAGGTATATTATTTACTAAGTGTAGATTCTTTTCAAGCCAAAATTAATATTCCAGATCAGCATATATATATATACCCAAAACAAAATTACCAAAAATATTGATGGTATCAAAAAGAATATAGATTTGCTTAAAGAGGTTCTCAAAAAATAATTATCAAATATCAAGCGTGTAATATGTATTCATGCCTCGAGGCGTCAGACCTATTAATTTGAATTCTACCAACCTATAGAATATAGTGAAAAACTTATATTTATTTTATATAATGCTAAAATTGCCAACACTAAATATTTTTCAAGTTACATTTGCTGCAATATATATATATCTAAAGGTAATAAAAATAAAGTAAATTTTTGTATGTCATCTTCATTTATTGGTTCTCATTCACGCATGCATCAGAAGTGTGACAGCAAAGTACGTATTGGAACTGTATTATTAAAATTGACGAATGTAAAATATATAATATTATACATAGTATATATTACAAAATGTTTGTAAAATATGCATATGTTGCCAATATGATATTAGCATTATTTTTTACAAATCTTTGTTATTCGTAAATTTACTCACCAATGTTATCCTGAAAAAAATCACTTTTATTTTTTCTTACCTCTCGTCCTAACTTCTAATTCCTTATAATCAAGTCAAGCAGTCTTTGCTCCATCAAGATTAGTTGAAATACCATAGTATTTAAATGATTTCTAATTTACATAGCAACAGTAGCATAGGATAGTTATTGGGTTCTCGTCTTTTTATAATTACTGTATTTAGTACATGTAAACAAAAGCAAATACATGTACATGTATTATTCATCATAATTCTAGCATGAGATTCTCCTCCAATCACAGTGTTACCCTCTGCATAATATTCCATCCTATCACGGTATCCACATCATAGTACTCCGCGTACTACAGTACATGTACGTACCAGTACGTATAACGATAAGAATTGTATGATATCCCTAAGGCAAAATACGGTTACTCTATAAAAATTACCTTTTGAAATTTTAAGTTTGATCATCGATATCGTTAACACAAAGGAATCGGTGCTTACAAATGGAAAATTCTAATTCTATATTTATTTTCATTTAGCCAGCATTTCGAAGTTTAAATACAGTATACATATACATGTATTAGTTTTTTTATTTAATATAACGCATAATACCAAACACATTTTACGAAAGGATGCAATCTAATGTCCATAATTGTAGTAAATGTTATAGTTGTCAAAAAAATAAACGCTGCAAAGAATGTTCAAATTGTTGCCATATTCATGATTGTAGTAAATGTGCTCATTGTCGAGAAAATAATCGTTGTTACAAATGTTTTAAATATCATTATCAACTTTACAAAACTGAATGGTCCAGCAAAAATAAAGACATCGACAGTCTAATAAAAGGGAGCACTCAACTTATAGGATCTTTCGGATATATTGGATTTTTTGAATGGATTTCTTTTGAAAGATTTACCAGCGTTGAATATCTTGCAAAAGGAGGTTTTGGGAATATTTCTAAAGCAACCTGGTTGGACGGACCAATAAGTCACGAATGGGACCATGAAGAAAATAGATTTAAACGAGATGGAGAACACATAGTTGTGTTGAAATCAATATGCGATTCAAAACAAATTACATTAGAGTTTATAAATGAGGTAAAATGAACAAATTCTAAGAGTAAGTTGTTTATTTATTTCTAATACAAATAATTTTTCCAAAAAGATTCAAACTGCTCTAAAGTGCAAAACTCCTATTGGAATAAAATATTATGGAATAACTGAAAATCCGGCAACGAATGAA
Organism: Ambispora gerdemannii; assembly: GCA_910591945.1. Classification (NCBI taxonomy): domain Eukaryota; kingdom Fungi; phylum Glomeromycota; class Glomeromycetes; order Archaeosporales; family Ambisporaceae; genus Ambispora; species Ambispora gerdemannii. Next base: position 7,707 of record CAJVPL010001093.1, on the reverse strand, counting down.
TACTCGATAGTGATGGATTATGCAAAAGATGGTGATTTAGGTAGATATATTAATTCCGAATATGAAGAATTGAATTGGAGACAAAAATTAGGATATTTATTTGATATTATCGTAGATTTGTGTAAAATTCACAAAGAAGGATTTGTGCATCGTGATTTTCATCCCGGAAATATCTTAATATTCTTGCATGGCAATGCTCAAATTGTTGATTTTGGCCTTACCAGCACAGCTAATACTAGTCAAGAAATTTGCGGAGTACTTCCTTATATAAGTCCAGAGGTGCTAAATGGAAAGCCATACACTAAAGCTGCAGATATTTATAGCTTTGGAATGATTATGTACGAGATTGTAACAGGTGAACAACCATTTTGTGAACGAAGTCATGATATATATCTTGTATACGACATCTATAGAGGAGTACGACCTACGATACCAAATACTATTCTTGGATGGTGTAAATTCATTATTGAAAAATGTTGGGATTCTATCTCAGAAAACAGACCAACTGCTGAAGAACTTTCTAATTTTATCAACTCTATCTACGATACTGTAGATGAGAAATGGAAACCGAATAATTTACATTTTCAATACTACAACACATTAAACGGTCCTAAAGCACACGAAGAAATTAAAAAGTGTCTTAAATTAGAAAGGCAGAAAATAAAAAAACTTGATAAGGTGATGAAATCGCAAAAAAACATTCCCACCAATATAGACAAAAAACAAAACATCCATCAAAATGCAATTTATACTAGTCGAATTTTTACTAAAAAATCACTTTCAATTTCAAATGATAAAGGTACGTTTTATTTGAAATATAAATCACATCGAACATTTCCTGTTAATTAAAATTATTTTAAATATTTAGATCCTAGAAGTGTTGGTTTATCTATTCCAAACGAAATTAGTGAAGGTATAATCATATTTAGTATTGTTTTTTCAGAAATACTGCATCAACGTGAATACATTAAAAATACTTGTTTGTATACAACTCTAGCATACTTAACTACGGAATTTCGTATAGATATTGACGCCGAATCTACAAGTGTCAGTTTGTATGTTCCAAACGAAACAGATGAAGGTAAAATTTATTAGCTATGTTTATTAATAGTTGATTATAATTTTCGCTTATTTATTTGTGTTTTATTTTATAACGTCAGCATATGTCTCACGAATTGGGAATGATGGAAAAGACGCCGAAAGGAGAAAATGCGTAGTCAAACGTTCAAATTTAATCGCAAAAAAATCGATCAATAAACGTCCTATTGAGGACGTATCGGAAGAATCAAATAAACGGAGCAATATTTCATCATTGGATCAAGAAAATAGTGATTTTGTCTATTATTGATCTAGATGAAAAGAATTTTAGCAACAATTTCAAATGATATTTCTAACAATATCTTTAATTTTCTGAGCATACGTTTCAAATTTATATTTGTTTGCACTATTTCATATTTTTGATTTTTATCATATTCGAACTTATTTATTTAGTATTAAACAAAATAATTAAAGTTGCCTGACAAAAACCTCTTAGAATTGTCAAAGATTCATCAGTCGATTATCGACGGTTTCACTTATTCAAAAAGGCAACTAAAGCAGAAAATATAAGACAGATGACTGTTATCATACTAGAAATCGATAACAATAATAATTACATGTGTATTTTTTAGTCTAAAGATAATCATTGAATTAGATATTAATCGTGTTTCCGAGTTAAAGCATGACGACCCAAAGCGGTTGTTTATCGTTCTCGATTCTTTGTGTATTTATCGTTATGAACGTATTATTATTATTCTTTCTGAAATCCATTTCTTTTATGTATACTCTTGTAACATAAAAATAATTTTAATCCGATTCTATTTTTTGCATATCGGTATCGATATAACGATTGCTTTAAAATATAAATAGATACATTTTCGTTACGTTATGCATGCTTCCTATGTTATTAATATAACAACATTAGACTACCGTATTTCGCAGTGCGAAATCTTGTGTGATATAGAATATCGTATTTTCGTCGCTAAATTCCTGATAGATAATAGATAAAATCACTATTTCTTGATCCAATAATGAAAACTTTTCCCGTTTATTTGAGGACGTTTATTACCCGGATATATGGCTGTTAAAGAGATCATGCGAGTCGGTCTTTGAGTCGGCTTTGCCTGAGTTGCTTTTGAGCCTGAGTTTAGGCTCGGAGGGACCGTCTCCCAATATTCACATGATAGATCAGATGCTAGAAGTAACCATATATATACATATGCCAATTGTTTTTTTAAAGAACAAACGAATTGACATGAATGATGCTGCTTTCGTAATGAACGCGAACAAAAGGCATTCATGATAACATATACAGAACGATCATTACCAAAACAGTTCAACAAAAAACTCGGAAACAAAAGATATTCGATAAATTAGGTAAGATTACTTATTTTGTCAAGACGATTCAACAAAAATCTCCGGAAAAAAACGGTTGGTATCAATAAAGCAGTTGTGTTTAAGAATTTTATACTATAAAATTATCCTACCTTCTTTTCCTGTTTCTTTGTTTATCTATTCGTCAAATATCTAATTTCAGCTCGTCAATTCCACATCTTCCACAAGCTCACCACTTCATACGTTCTCTACAATTCCAAAATCTTTTAGCTGAGACCTCTTTTGAAGATATTCAAAGTTCTGTCGAAAGCGACAATAATCTTGGAAAAGAGTCTCAAATAATGTAATCATTAGTCATATAGACCAATTAAAAATAAACGTAAATCTGCTTCTGTACGTGTTATCTCGATGTACTTGAACCTCCAGAACCGAATGCCGATCCACTGTTGTGGTGGAAAGCTAATGCTCTTCGCTTTCCAACCGTAACTTTAATGGTTTTACATTGCAAACCACGAGTGTTCCTTGCGAATGCGGCAAAAACACTCTTAATCTTGAAAGAAACAGCCCTTCTTGAGGAGACAACAGGAGTTTCAATATGCTTGAAGAGTTGGTTGGATGCCAACATTCTAGAATAGATGAAGTTAGCATAAATTAGATAATTAAGCATTATCATTATGCAAACAATATTTTAACGTTGTTAAATATCTTTTGTATCACCGTTACAATTACTATATATATGTATTACATATTGTTATAGGTTAACGTTAAGAATTATTTCACTAATGCTAATCTCTCAATTTTGATAAAATTCACCTAACCTGATTTCATTAGTTTAATTTTGCTTTAAAATTCTATTTAAAATTGAACTTGTTGTCAGCGTGGTTGTACTGTTGTCCAATCATCTTCATAGTTAAACATCAGAAAGTTACAACTCTCCAAGTTTTGTTCTTCAAATTCATCTTTATCAGAGCTTGATTTATTATTAGAGTCATTAAAAGATTCATTTGAACTATCATAGCCTTGTCTATAAATGAATTTGATCTTGATAGTTTCTTTTTGATTATTCCAATTGAATACTATAGTTCCATTATGTAGGTCAAGTTTGGCTTTGATCTTGTTTAGCCAGTTCATTTCAACTACTATGCTATAAATATGAACTTTGGTAATATTGACATTAGCAGGAATTACAATTCCAGCAATTGTAATTGAAAAGTTATTAATTGTTTCAAGAGGTTGTTTTGATTCATCATTGATATCAGATATTATAATGTTGAACTTGCATTGAATTTTACTTCTATATTTCTTGAGAAAGTTATGACTAGCAACACAGTTAAATGCTCCAGTATCAATAATGAGATTAATGGGAGCAGTTTTAACTTTAGCTTCACATCAAGTTGAGGTAGTTTAATCTTTTGTCCAACTATTCCAGTAGCTTTTCTGGTGATCTTTCTTTTGGATTGGATAGGTCATCTCATGGTTTTGACAGTTTGAGATGCTATTTTGGTGAAGTTTGAATTAATTATTCTAAAATTATGATAGTTTTGCTAGTTGTTAGATCATCCAATATGTTATATGAGATAAATTGAATAGTAAAAATAGGTTGAATAACTTTGCTTTTTTTCTTTTGATATCTTTTTTGGATAATAATTCTTGCAATTAGTATTAATGATTGTACAGCTTGTATTTCTGAAGATAATACATTTGAGATAATTAAATTATTTAGTTCAAATATAATAATATCTTTATCAATAGTAACTTCTGATTTATCTAGTTTGATTCTTTTTATATTATTAATTAGATAATTATAAATAACAAATAAAGTTGAATTGGTAAAGTTAATTATATTATAAGTTAATACTGCTAATAATAGTTGAATTTGTAATAGATAATTTATTTGATTATTATTACTGATATTTATTAATGCTAATTTAGATGATGAAAGATTATTTTTTATTGAAATATTATTATTATTATTTGATCAAGTATTCTGATTATTCTAGTTTTGTTGATTTTGATAATATTTTGATAATAAGAACTAGTATTACAAAACTTGTTAATAGATATTCAATCTTATTATAAATTATAACAAATTGATAATTGATAATTATTATTATAGAAATAGTTTTAGTTATTATTTTTTGGTTGAAAAGCAGATTATTTTGATGCTTTTAGAGTTTTTAACTTATTAAGAGATTCTGAAATATAATTATAAGTTAAATAAGATTAGGTGTTGATATACTTTTGATTTGATAGTATTATTACAATTATGTTATAAAATTCTTTAATTCCATAATTTGTAATATTTCATAAAGTTATGAAAATCATGTAAAGAACTTAAAACGTTTCACAATTTCCTTATATATTATTAATTATAATATTCGTATATTTTTATTTTTCTATCTTGTACTCCTATATTTTTTATACTTTTTATACTTTTTTCTATTTTGTACTCCTATATTCTTATACTTTTTATACTTTTTCTACTTTATGTTTTTATACTTTTTATATTTTTATACTTTTTCTATTTTATACTTTTATACTTTTTATACTTTTATACTTTTATACTTATTTATTCTGAGTAGATATAATTTAACCAATTAAAATTCTTTGAGATTTATATTTTTCTCCTTTATTTCTCTACTTTTCATATTTAGTAAATTGGAATTCTATTTTTTAGTTAGTATAATTATTCTTTATATCTTTTTCTTGTTTTTAATATTATATTTGTATTTCGAAGAAAATTAATAAACATAAGTTATAGTTGAGACCTAACTCAACATGTCAGAACTTGAGAATAAATAACATAATTAAACAAATACCTTTTTAACACTTAAACAATTCACATTCCCCTCTCAAAAGTACATTTTAAATCTTGTGAACAAGTAGCTTTGAGACCATATTGAGCTGATCAAAATATTGATATTAAATAAATTGAATTGATATTTTGTTATAAACTAGTCTTTTGATATTTTTGTTATAATCAAATTATTTGAAATTCCTCAACTAAAGACATCATAATCTCTTTCTTGTGAGAAGAACAAAGTGAAAGAGTCTTTGTTACTTTTATTATTTTTGATAATTTAATTAGTTAGTTAAATTATTAGTTACTTCAATTAAATAATTCATAAATTAATTAGTTAGTACAGTTATTCAAAACACTATACCTAATTGAAACACTATTATCTTATTCTTTTCTCCTCTTGAACTATAACAATTTTAGTAGAAATTGGTATAGGATATTATTTTCACATTCCTCTTATATTTGTTTAATTATCACTTCCAACTCTTGTTCATGTTTATTAGCTGATTACTCTATCAGTGAAAAATGTGTAACATTTTGATATCCCCTTTGTGGAATATTAATTCTAAAGAAATCCCTTTTATATTTAAAATTCCCTTTATGAACAATTATTATAACTTTATTGAAAAACCTATTAGCTCACATCTTGACATCCACCTTGAAGTTCAACATCAAGATACAACACCCTGAATAAATTAACAATATTATTGTCATATTTGTTTTCCATCTTCTGATATAATAATCGAACCTCTAGCAAACTTTCTCACTTGGATTCAAGAACGAGGTGCAATATCTGAATCCTTTATTACTGAACTATTTGAAGATATCTACAAAGCAAATCTTGTTACTATTGGAAGTAAAAAATTACGAAGACGAGTAATTCGATTATTAAATACCTTAATTTACCAAAACAAATATACAGTTAATCATCAACTACTATTAGTTAAAAGAACACTTAAAGATTTTCACAATCTAAAATTTGAAGAAGATTCCAACATATCTAACAGTTATTATTCTAAAACTGTCAGCAATATCAAAATAATAAAAGACCAACAAGTAGTCATCGAAGAAGTAGAAGAAGAACAAATAGAAAAACAGCAAGACTTTGACTTTCAAGAACAACTAATTATACAAACTGATACTGAAGAAGAACTGGATATTTCTGATCAAGAACAACTATCAGAAGAAGAATTAAACTCTGAACCTGAAGAAATAACTGAAGAAACTGAAAACAAAAAAATGGCTGCTGACCTAAATGATGTTCTTCATGGACTGAATGCTCTTATTGCTATTCTCAATATTGGGCTAAGAGCTGAGAAAAATCATATTCCAATTCGCAAATTCAAGGATGATAATCAAGATCCTGTTGAATGACTCAGAGATTTTGAAGTTGCTACCACAGCCAATAGAGTCACTGATACATGAAAAATTCAAATTGTTCGTGGATACTTAGAAGGTGCAGCTGCTGCTTGATTTGATCAAAGAGCTACTAACAATGTTCTCACTCTAGCTGAATGGACAAATCATGAAAATGATGAATACAACTTTAAACATCGTTTTGTCCTGAAATTTCATATTTTTCGAAAGATTGAACAATGACAAAATGAACTTGAAACTCTTCAACAGACTGGAAGTATTAATGAATATACGAATTGATTCAATGCTCTTCTAAAGAAAGTTAATCCAACCAATACTTATCCAGAAGATTATAAAACCTGAACTTACAAAAGAGGTCTAAAAACTGAAATTCATAAATAAATAAAAATAAATTCTGATGAAACTTTACCAAATATTATTAATATAACTAAAACTCTAGAAGAAGCAAATTCTGAAGAACCTGCTTTAATATATCACCAAACACAAACCAAATCAACTACTGACCTCAGTCAACTTACAACAGTGCTCCAGAATCTGATCAGTAGGTTAGAAACTCTTAAAACACCTAGAAGATCCATCTAATCATCCAGAAATAATGAACAAAACTATCATTATAATAATAACTATTCTGCTCCAACTTGTTATAACTACAATGAAATTGGACATCTATCCAGAAATTGTGATAAGTCATATAACCAAAGCACTTATCGTCAGAATTCTAATAGAAATCAACAGTCTTGAAGTAACTAAAATAATCGATCCAATAATAATAGTAAAATTTCGTTAGAACAAATACTACTTCTAATCGATCAGTACCAAAAAATAATAATAATAATAACCAAACCAACTTTTTGTCTCAAATTCAACTATTATTAGCTGCTTTTTAAACACTCAATCTTTCTCAACTAACAGAAACTTCAGGTCCCACAAACTTGACACTTCTTGTCACTCATGATTATCTAACTGGTAATCGAAAGAGCCAAACTAAATGAATCAGATATAATTAAAGAAGATACAGTTATGGCTGGACCAAGTAATCCAGTAATATCAAATATTTTGCCATTAGGAATTTAGGCTGAATGTAACAATTTTCACATACCCTTGTAATTTCTTGTATCATGTCTATCCTTTTTCGTGTTATGTTTATCATTTTCTTG